>PITA01013832.1:0-55924 GCA_004023965.1 Spilogale gracilis | reverse complement strand
AGGGTGCCCCGCTTCGTGGGGGCCAGGCATGGAGGATGGGGGTGCCCTGCTGCATGGGAGCCAGGCATGGGGGATGGGGGTGCCCCGCTTCGTGGGGGCCAGGCATGGAGGATGGGGGTGCCCCGCTGCGTGGGGGCCAGGCATGGGGGATGGGGTGCCCCACTTCGTGGGGGCCCAGCATGGGGATGGTGGGCGCCCTGCAGCATGGGGGTTGGGCATGGGGGATGGGAGGCCCCCTTGCTGCCTGGAGGTGGGGTCCTGGGGGTGGGCACCCTCCACGCACCGAGCAGCCCTCTGACTCAGCGGTGCACAGAGCACTGCCAACACTGTAATTCTGAAGCATTGGGCCTCTTGGCTCCATAAAAAGTCATCCCTGAAAACCGATTTGACCTGATTTTGTAGTGACTTCTATTAAAAAAAAAAAAAAAAAGCAAAACTAAAAAAGTAACTGATCAAGCTTCTTAGAGGAAGTTGATTTCAAAGTGTTTGGTTTGGTGAAATATGACCAAGGGCAAGGTGCGGCTGGAAGCTGGAGGGCCCTGCCACGTCCCTACACCCCGACATCGCATCTGCCCAGCTGCAGGTTGCTTTGGAAGTCGCAGGGAGCTGGAGCCCCAGTCCACGGGCATGTGGAGACCACGTGCCAATATGACCTCCTTTCTCACAGTATCTTGGGGTTTGCATTTGCCCCCATGAATCTTAGGCTGGGGTGCACTGAAGTCTGGTTGGGGGATTGGATCGCTAGGGGTGGACTGAGGACCCCCCTCCTGGAGGGCAGGGCAGGAATGAGGTAGACAGGAAGGCTCAGCTTGGCTCGGCCTGGGGAATAAACTCCCATCGGTGAACTTTGCCAAGATGGACTTGGGAGGTGGGGATTGGTGCGACAGGCATGCCCTTGGGGAGCGAGGCGGGGTCCATGACTCTGCAAGAACAATGGGTGGTGGGTGGCGAGGAGCCAAAGGCAATCTGTGTGCCCAGAGACGGCGTGCGCCCCAGAGTCGCAAATGTAGGGGTGCGGGGGTGGGTGTGCGGGGACGGCCCGGCTCTGGACACCATCTCGTGTGTGCACCCACTGGAGGCCGGTTGTGTGATGCTGGGGCATGTGGGTCACCTCCACGTCCAGGCCAGTGAAGTAAACCTGATTTCAGAGGCCACATTTCGGGACTAAACCTCCCTAAACAACCTCATGGGAACGACCCATACATTTGCGTTTCTTAAATTTCCCTGAATATTGTAATCTATCTGCTGCCTGTCAGATGTCTTCACGGAGAGAAACAGTAGCTGTTCCACTGGAGCCACGCTTCACTCACATCTGTGTGTGCACATGCGTGTGCAAACGTGCGTGCATGCATGTTTACGTGTGTATGTGTGAGCATACGTGTGCGTGATTGTGTGCATGTGTGTGGTTGTGTGTGTATGTGTGCATATTCGTGTACTGTGCCATGTGTGCATGCTTGTTTGCATGTGTGTGTGAGTGCACCTGTGCGTATACGTGTGTGTGTGTGTGCACGTGTGTGTGAGTGTGTGTGCCACACCTGGCTGGTGAGGGAGTTCTAGACAGAACCCTTTATTCCTTTATGAAATCTGTGCATTCCTCTCTGCACCGCACTGGATTCTGTAGGTTCCACACTAAAGCCACACGACAGGCCAGTAGTCATTGGCACGTGTAGTGAAAACTTGTCTCTTCTGGAATTCTCCGTATGGCTACAAACCAAGGGAACCACCATGACTAAGACCCACATCTGCTTGGCAGCTCACAGAGCACCCTCTCCACATGTCACTCATTGACCGCTTGCGGCCCCCCACGGTGTCATGAGGCATCTGGGGCTCAGAGAGGTTATTAACTTGAGCAAAGTCACACAGCATGAGTGGCAAACCCGAGACTCATGGCCGCCTGTCCCAAGCCCTTGGTTTTCCATCCTACTCAGTGGCTCTTTGCTGACACTGCGTTGGGTCTGATGGAGCCCCAGCTGGTCTGTACCCAGGTGCCCACTGTGGTGGGGGGCCCCTGGCGGGCTGGCATGGAGTGTTGGCCCCACAGCCTGCCCTGGCTGAAAAGACACAGACCCTCCTTTAGCAGGGAGGGTGCTTGCCCTTGTCTTTCTGCTCGGTCTCTCTGGCATTGAACAGGGGGATGGGGACCTCCCAAAAGCCCACAAACCACACACGTTTCCCTATGTACATGGAGCCAGGTGGCCCCAAGGCCGGGTCCAGAGGCGTGTGAGCCCTGGGAGGCTGTGGGTCGAGCTGGCCATCTCCGCTCTGTCTCGCTTGGTGGTAGAACCCTCCAGCGCCACCCACCGGGGGCACAGTGTGGGCGGTCAGCGCCCCTTCGGCCTAGGGCAGGTCTCCCTGAGAACACGTGGAAGCCAAGTCGGGGTCCGCAGAGGCTGGTAGGAAGCTGGCAGGCCCCCGGCCGTAACTCATGGGGCTCCAGGCCGCTCAGACTGCGCTCAAAGCTCGGTTTGCCAACATCTCACATCGCGCTCTGGGAGCTGATGTTTAAACAGAGAGGCTTTCCCAGACCAACGCCCGAGAGATCTGGGTGACTCTGGGGTTCCCTGAGCGCGTGTGGGGGCTGTGAGACGATCCGCAGGAACAACCACACAGAGCGCCGTGTCTGTGGTCTCTCGCTCCCCATGGCACAGGCCCCAGGCCCACCAGCAGCCAGAACTGTTTCTTGTCTCCCACCAGCAGCACCCCAACCCCCGGGCCCCAGGCACCGAGCACACGTCTCAGGGGACCGTTCCCCAGGGGCAGGAATCCTGAGGACGCCTGCTGCTGCCTCTCGCACACACGAGGGCGCCCGCAATCCCGAGCACCCGACACACAGTCTTGCCTTCCCCCTGTACAAACTGGGCTTGCACGCACGTGCACCTCGAATTGCATGCCCTGAAATCCCCATGTGTGTGAGACCCACTTTGAACTCGGAAACACGCAGCATGCGCAGAGGGACAGGCCCACCTTGGGCCATCTGCCGGCTGGCCGCAGAGCGTCCCCGCGACCCAGCGCAGCCTGGGGCCCCAGCTTGTGCGGCCAGCATCTGCAGTGGCCACATAGCGTCCCCCAGCCTGGACGCCCCTCGTCCCCACCTCCCGGCCACACGATTGCACATCACCTTGCACAAGGAAGGTAACATATCGATGGCACCACCTTAGAATAGCTTCCATTCTCCCCGAAGGTAAACCCAAAGCCACCCCTGATTTTCTTGCCTCGGCGAGGAAGGCCATACATGCCCCTGCACCCTTCCGTGTCCAGCTGGGGGTGGCTGTGCCGCTCGGGGGAATGCAGGGGGCTGGGCGCGGGGACCCGCTCGCCACCTGCGGGGCTCGCTCGAGAATGGTTCTGCAGACACAGAACCAGGGGCGGGGCCAGAGGGGCGGCAGCTCACGGTCACCAGGTTGCTTCTCTCGATAGATTTGTATAATCAATACGGGTCTATTTTTACGTCAACCCCACACTGTACCTTCCAGTCTTTTCCAAGATTGTTCGACTGAGACAAGTCACTGAATAATTGGTCCTATTTTTATTAACAAACCAGTGAACAGACTGAAATGTTAACGTGAATGTACGTTTCTTAATTGCGACTTTTCTACTGAGTGTTTGCACTATACTTTCTGGAACCTTATTAACAAAAATAAAGGAAAAAAATTGCTTGACTAAACCCTGTGGCTGTTTTACTCGCAAACCATGGGATTGTGTGGCTTGTGTGAAGACGTGCCTTGCTCAGGGAGACAAGGTGGGGGGCTGTCCTCTGGGCTGGGCTCTGCTCTTCCTGAGACCATGGGATGAGGGAGCACGGGGACTCGGCTTCTACTCCCAACCAGAGACTCCAGGGAGGGTGATTTGTGCCGCTTGTCATTCTCAGACTGGTCTCGAACTAACCAGTCATTGTTGAAGGCAGACCAAGGGTGGATAGCAGGGGTAGGGGCAGGCCATCAGCAGGCTGAGCCAGGACGGTCCCAAGAGGGGACGAGAGAAGTAGGCTTGGTGCAGGGATGGCGGAGACCCTGCAGCTGATGGGAAGGGCAGGGACTGGGACAGACACTGGAGAACACAAAAGTGTGGCCCAGGCTCGGCACATCCCGGTAGAGCCCAAGACTGCGCAGGCAGGGGAGGAATGGCAGGGATCAGGTTGGAGGGGCTGTGGGGCTCTGCTTGCTCTGAGGACACCCTGAGCCCCAGGGCGCATTTCCAGCCCCCACTCACCTGGTGTCTCCTCTTAGAGGTCTAGCAGATGCATCACAGGGAAGGCACTGCCCCAAGAGGTGTGAGTGTGTGAGGGAGACTTCTTCAAGGAGCAGCGTCCCCAATCACGGGGCTGCTAAGTCCAGCCTGCAGGGCGGTGGCAGCTGGAGATGCAGGGGGGAGCTGATGTTGCATCCTGAGTCTGATGGCCGCCTTGAGGGAGAATTCCCTCCTCCCGTGGGAGGACCTCAGGCTTTTTCTCTTGGGGCCGTCAACTGATTATATGAGGCCCACCCACACTGGTGAGGGTGATCTGCTTTTCATCAAGGTCCACTGCTGTAAATGTTGATCTCCTCTACACCATACCTTCACCCTGACATCCAGACTGGTGTTTGGATGTACGGCCCAGCGGCCCAGCCAAGCAGACGTGTAAAATGAATCATCCCAAATGTGAGTCTTTAGGTTCAAATAAAAGCAATCCAAAGTAAAAGAATTCAAAAAATCCTTATGAGAAGTGTAACATCCCTGGAGAAATAGGGCGTTTACAGAATCCACCAAGAAAGGGCTACAACCAGCCAGGAAGCAGGTGGGCACTTGTCCGACAGAACCCTCTGAGAGAGAAATACATGGTGCGAACAGGGAGGTGCCATGTCACTTTTCCAGTTGGTACGTGTTTCATTTTTTAATGATTTGGCCCATGTTTTAAAAGCTATCATAAAACTACCAAAGCTGCCGTGAGGGTCCACTGGGCGGCCACTGCTCACGGGCCTCCGTGCCTTGCTGGGTGACACCAGCAGGGACCACACAGTGTGAACACCATTTAACCCACAGAATGGCTCGTAGGAGTCCAAACAAATTGGTAGACCTTGGTACAGAATGCTCTGTGCCCAAGCAGGCTCTCATGCAGACCTGCACAAAACATCCTAAAGCTGACCCCAAGATTCCACGCCAGACTCCCAGTCCTCTGAGTGAGGTGCATATCAGCCCGCTTGTACACTGGGCGAGGTTACCGGGTATACTGGACCCCACGCCAACCCTCAGTAGGGGATCCAGGATGCAGACAGGCTGCACCCCCCCACCGCCGAGAGGCGGCCATGCACACTCAGGGGGACCCAGGGGGCTGTGCACAGCCCTGCAGCGGCCAGCGAAGGAACAATGCCCTGGGTCCAGCACCCCCCATGGAGCCGGGTTCCCCTTTCTTGCCAGATGCACTGGGAGAACACCTGCTTGGCATGACCCAAGAGAGACCAGGTGCAGGTGAACGTGGGTTGTTTTCAGTCTTTGTTTGCAGCAAAAAGAAAATTAAAACGCCAGGCGCTAAGACTTGAGTGGAAAATTTTGCATAAACCAGGCGCCCACAGCGAGGTCACCTGAGCCCCGGACATGGGCAGGCCCTCAAACCAGGTTTTTGACATGGTGACAAGAGCTGTGAACATCAAATACAGACACCCTGGATAAATAGCTTATTTTAGGAAGAAAATGTATCGTGTAGGTAAAGATGAGGTTAGAAGAGGGTCCCTTCACATTACACCGAGGAGAGGCATGCTACGGGGGTCACTTGCTGCGGCACAGGTGCATTCCTGAAGACGACCCCGGTGCAGACACCCCGCAGGGTCCCCATCTCTGCGGCCCAGGCCGGCAGTGCCCGTATCCTGAGCACCACCTGTGCAGAGTCCAGGTCCCGAGGACACAGGTCAGGGAGGTGGGGGGCGGCCAGTATGCCCTCCCTGTGCACCATGTTCCAGCTTTGGGCACAGGACTCGCTCCTTCCTTGGGCTTCTTCCTGGCTCATCTTCCCGTGGCTGGAATGCACTCACAATGTGCGCTGTTTCATTTGTGAAACGCCCCGTAGGATTGCGTTTCAAA
Source organism: Spilogale gracilis (assembly GCA_004023965.1). Taxonomy (NCBI): domain Eukaryota; kingdom Metazoa; phylum Chordata; class Mammalia; order Carnivora; family Mephitidae; genus Spilogale; species Spilogale gracilis. The sequence continues at coordinate 49,870 of PITA01013832.1, read as the reverse complement.
CACCACTTAGAGGGCCTGTGTCCTCCGCTAGCATTCGCTCCTTTGCACAAATGCAAGAATCCGTTTTGCCAACACGTCGGGGAGAAAACACAACAGGGATATCTAGGAAAGTATCTTAAGAACGAAACACTTCCTTCTGAGCACCTGTAATTCCCAAGCTTTCAAGAACAACCTCCCTAGAGTCCCTCCGGCATGCCTTCCTCCTCCCTGGCCTCGTTCTGCATCTGGATTTGCCAAGGGCTCTAAGCCAGACAGGGAAGCCACATGATGAGATGCCCCAGTCCCTTTGCACCAGATGCTCAGAAGAACCGTTTACTTACTCCCGATACTAAAGGTGTGAGGAGCTTGCACTGGCGTATTGCACGGCATGCAAGCTAGGCAGACTTTCTGTTTTATACTTTTGTGTTGCATTTGAAAAATTAGTAAACACCATTTCCCAAATCCAATAATAAATGTCATGACAAAGGAAGAAGTGAACACATTGAGAAGTCAGCTTATGAAGGAAGAACTGGGTCAGGACACTCAGGACCGAGTAAGCCCACCGGTCAGTAAATCCACTCTTCCCACATGTCCACAACAGTGGCCGGTGGCATTTGAAACTACTCACTCAGTGACTGCAGCCCGTTGCCCCCCATCTACCCCCTGCCCCATGAGGACTGGCCTCCTTCCTTGTTGGAAACCTCCAAATAAATGCAGGGAGAGCCTGGTTCTTGATCTCACCATCGTGAGCATCCGCTACGTCCCCCAGGGTCCGTCCCATCTGTGATTCTGTTCACAGATTCAGGGGGGGCCTTCTGATTCTGCCCAGCAGCAAGCCTGACCATCATCTGTGAGAGAGAGGCTGCTGCCAGGCCTGGAGAGTCAGCCCTGAGAACGGCTCAGGGTAGGGCAGGGAGGAAATGCTCTCTTTCAATTTTCAGAAGGGAAAAAAAAAACAAACAAAGAACGAACAACAAAGCACCAAACATTTTTAAATAAAGTGGGGGATGAACACATGCATGAGACAAAAACCGAGCTCTGTGTTTACATGCACGCAGCATCCACACCGTGCCTGAGTTGTCCGTCTATGCCGGGAGCCTGCTGCGGTTTTTGGCCCAAGCTAGAGTGCCCCGCTGCGACCCCCGACGGCCCGAGCATGGACTCAAACACCCCTACCCCACCCTCACCGAAACCTGCATCCCTAAGCCACCAGAACCGCCTCCCGCGCGGAGTCCCAGCGTCTGACTCCCCTGGAATGGCATCCTGAGCCCTGGGTGTGCGGCCACAGCCCTGTGTACATGGCTGGGTCACCATGCTCCCTGGTCTCTGCGTGCAAAATGTCATCCTGTTCTCTGGGTCGCACTGCGGAAGCCGGCAGGGTGGCGGGCACCCCCAGCGTGGTGCGGTGGATGTCCACGTCGCCTGTCAGCTCCTGCTCCCTGGGTGCCCTGAGCTCTGGTGGTGCCCCCGAGAGCCTCGTTAACTGACCCCCACCCATGTCGGGAGGTGCATCACAGGGAGGGCGGGGGTCCAAGTGGGACCAGGGCAAGCCCTGAGGAGGGCTGGGGTTTGCAGAAAATAGATGCATGCACGACGGATGGAGGGCTAGATGAGTCAGTGAGGCCGAGGCGGGAGCTCCGGAGCCCCTCATCCCCTGGTCCCGGCACCAAGGGTCACTCATCCTGGACGGTGAGCTCGTGTTGAGTGGCCTCCTCGATGTCCTGAAGCAGGCGGATTTCCCACTGCCTCACGCGCTCCATCTGTTGGAGGAAAGGGAGCTCTGAGAAGGCCCGTGCTGCAGGAACACTTGCCACGGCTGCCCATGGACAGCAGAAGCCCACGTGAGCTGCACGCCCGCCCCTCCCCACCCCTGCCCCTCTGCTCCTGGGCACCCCTGCTCCCGCATGCCAGGAACACCACCGCGCCATGGAGTGGCAACGCCACAGAGGGCCGAGTCTGTGTGGGCACTGGAGGAAAGTGGGTCTGTCCAGGCAGAGAGAGGAGGCCGGAAGGCTGGGGACAGGGACATGAGGGCAAGCTGGGGGTGTGCGGGGAATGTCCCTGCAGGGTGCAGACATAGGTCTTCCAGGCTGCCGCAGGGAGAAGGGTCCAGGCCGGGGTGGGGAACATGGGGCAGGATGAGCCCGGCTCCCAATTGAGACGAGGGCAGGGGGGCTGAGCCAGACCGCACGGGGACGTGCAGGGGTCAGAGAGCAGAGGGCAGGTGTGGCGGTGGAAGGAAAGACTGGGGTCCTCAGTCCCCCAGGGTGGGTCCCCCACAGATCGAGGACCTCCAAGTAGCTCGAAAGTGTAAAAAATAGAAGCAAACCCTGGTGAGGGGAGGCAAATGAGGACCAGGAGAAGCTGGTGTTGCCCATGGGGGTGTGGGCGGCCTAGGAGTGGGGAGAGCAGGGCCAGGTGGGCCACCAGCAAGCCTGTGAACCCCTCCCCGAGCCCAGAGCCATCAGAGCGACTGGAAACTTGGTGCCTGCACGAGGGGCCCCAGGGGCCCAGGGGCTGCCCCACCCCTGGGACTACACAGTGAGACCCCCAGGCCCCTTCCCTTTGTCAGCTCCAGAATATTCCAGCCCTGCTCACGCCTCTCCTGGCAGAAGGTGGGAAATGAGCCCGCGGGTGCAAAGCACTAGGGAGGCACTTGTGGCTCGGGGAGGCACTGCACTGGGACCCCACCGAGGAACCCCAGGCAACGCTCCCGTCAGCTCTGCAAGGCCTGGCTCGCAGCTATGACCAGGCCCAGCCACAGAGGGCAGGCTGGGCGGGGGGCATCAGGAAAGCGCCACACCAGCAGCACCCAGAAGTGCAAGTGAGGCCAAGCAGAAAGATCTGGAAGGCCAGCAGGAGGGTCAAGGAGGGTCATCCTGCAGTGACCTTGAAAAGTGGAACCAGTGCCCCTCTGAGGGACAGATGAAGGGTGAGAGGAAAAAGAAGACACAGAAAGAAGCCATCTGGGCTGCGCCACACCTGACCTCCATGGAGTCCCAGCAGGTGGGCGGGTGGAGATTTCCCAGAGGGAACCAGCAGGCCCACGGGTGCCCAGCCCACGAGCCAGGCTGTCCACCACACATGGTCCACCTCTGGGCAGCAGACCTGGACAGCTGGGGTCAGCCACGGCCCCTCATGAAGGCCAAGGTGGAAGTCCCCTAGCAGTAGCCTTCTCAGAACCTTCTAGAACAGCAGGGTGTTATAGGAGAAGGTGAACAAGGGGCCAGGACACAGAGCACAGAGCAGGAAAGGGGCTCTGGGGCCGGGTGAGGATGGAGGGAGGCCCGGGTCTGTCCTGAGACGAGAGGAAAAAGCAAAAAGCTTTCTGGGACCCCCTGCCTCCCCCTGAGAAGGTCAGGAATATTCTCAGGAGCTTGGAGAGTGATGGGAACTAAGGGGTACAGGAGCACCACACAGGGTCACATGACCCCTCAGAGCAGGTGAGGCAGGACCGGGACATCAGAAATGCCTGAGCAGTGAGGGAAGAGAACTGCCCTCTCTCAGGGGTCACCAGCCACCTCCATGGGACTCTGAGCCCCCAGATGGGGATGGGGTTGGGGACTGGTCAGGGACATAGCCAGAGACAGGGTTGGGCTCAAGGTTGGGTCAGGGACAAGGTTGACTTGGGGACACAGGGAGAGGGTTGGGTCAGTGTTGGGTCAGGGACAGTTTAAAGTTTGGGGTCAGGCACTGGTCAGGGACAGACTCAGGGAGAGGCTTGGGCTGGGGACACAGTGAGGTTCGGGGTTGGGACAGGGTCAGGAACAGGGTTGGGGTAGGGTTTGGGAGTGGATCAGGGACACAGCCAGGGTAGGGGTCAGGTCGGGGACAGTCCTACCACAGCCTCCATCTTCTTTAGGTCCCGTTTCCTCCTTGCGGCTGTGTTGGGGATCCCGGGCAACCCCGAGGGCCGAGGCCAGCTCCCTGCTCCGTGGGGCTCTGCTCTCTGTTGCTGCTCCTGGGTGACCGCGGCCTGTGCAGGCGGGTCTTGCTTGGGAGCCGAGGGGTCTGGCCCTGGCTGCCCGCTGGCTGCCCCGGAGGCCCAGATGTTAGAAAGCCGTGGGGTCTGGAGGGCAGCTGTGGGGCTGAGCTCTGGCTGGGGAGCCAGGGGCTTCCAGGAGGGGTGTGTAGGCCGGGGGGACGCAGCCTTGGGACCCTCTCCCGCACGGGAGGGGACGTGGCCTGCTGGCCTCCTGTGCAGCCCGGGGGAAGCCTCCTGCGGCGTGCTGTGCTTCAGGACCTTTCTCAAGGGCTGCTGACTCCTCAGTGAAGAAGGACCCTCGTCTTCCTCGGAGGAGCTCAGCCCAGAAACCTGTCAAGACAGAGCACAGATGTGACTCCCTCCAAGTTCCCGGCAGGAGCCTCAGGATGGGCACCAGAGCCGGTGGACATGTCCTCCTCGGCCTCTGCCCTGGGCACAGCATCCCCAATCCTGCCCTGCTGGGAGCGTGTCACCCACAGAGCGCTCCCGCCATGCCTGCCTTCCCACCCAAGTTACCTATTCTATTTTTTTGGTCTTAAAAGCAAGCATTGGTCAAAACGTGGTGTCTCGATGATGGAATTGAAAAAGCAGTGGTTTTCAGGTAAAAACACTCTTTTTTTCCAAGAGAAACTTGTAAAACATTGTCACTGAAATCATGTTAACATTTACGCTCAAAAACATCAAATAGCAGAACAGCGGGCAGACACAGCTGCTCTCTGTCGGAGGGGATGGCGGGTTGGGCAGGGGTGCGGACACCGAGCGTCCCGATCCCGAGCCCCTGGATCCCGAACCCCAGGCCGGCACCAGCAGCACCTTCAGGGCGCTTTTCCTTCCAGAACAAAGCCTCGGGGAAAAGCCTCCAACCCCTGTGCTCACCGCCCTTCCCCGCTCCTGATAAACAGTCCTCGGCAGATTATTGGCACATCATAAGGCCATGGTCTCCACGGCACTCTTTGAAAAGTTGTCATGCCAAAGCGATGTGTCAGATTCAGTAGCTTGTTTTTTGAAAGAAGCCCTCGTGTGTCTTAATTCACGCTGTTAATGAACTCTGCAGTGCATGAATCCAACTTCCTACCAGTCTAGGTAACATGAAAGGAATGCTGTTTTTACGTGGAATGCCGCTGGTAGAAGGGGGAAAAGCATTTGCAAAGTACAAATCCAGTAAGAGGATAATATCCAAAGTACACAGAGTTCATACAACTCAATGGCAAAAACCGAAATAATCCAATTAAAACATGGGCAGAAGACGCGGACAGACATTTCTCTAAAGAGGACACCCAGATGGCCAAAGGACACATGAAAAGATGCTCCACGTCACTTGGAATCAGGGAAATACAAATCAAACCATAATGAGATGCCACCCCATAGCTGTCAGAATAGCTAAAATCAACACAGGGAACTGCAGGATGCCGAGAAAGGGGACCCCTCATGCCCTATGGGCGGGAATGGAAACTGGGGCAGCCACTCGGGACAGCAGTATGGAGGGTCCTCAGAAAAATGAAGAATTGGAACCTCATGTGACCCAGTGATTCCACTTCTGGGCATTTAAGCCACAGGGAAGGAAACTGTCATCCTGAGAAGGTACTGACCCGCCCTGCCACGTTCCCTGCAGCCTCGTTCACCATGAACAGCCATGCGTTGCTGAATCCCACTCCCACGAGACCAGCACATGCACCTGTCTGCTAGTGGGAATAATGGTTTCTGGTGATGATGTCCATTGTGGGCAACGCTTCCCCAAAGTATTAAGAAAGCCATTGCCGTGCATGGCGTGGGAGAAACTGGAACTTTTCTCCAACAAGTGGATACAAGTATGATGAGGGAGTGATAGGGGAGCATATTCCCAGAAGCCCCCAGTCCCCCAGTCTTGATGGCTGCCTGTCCGCTGGCTTCTGCTTGGGGTAAGAATAGTGCCATCAGTCGGTGAAGGCCCTAGCACGGTGTTTTCCTTGAATTCCTGCTCTGATTTGCGCCTAGAAGGGATGTATCTGGTAGTGAGTGGGGAGGCAGAGCTGAAAAGTATATTAATGGTAGTGAAGTAATAAAGGGCTAAACTTCTCTTAGGACCTAGAAAAGATGCTTACGTCGCCTTAAATGTGAGCCTGATCAGGAAAGCTACAAGGCCATGTGAAAGCCAGTGTTTGCTGCGAAACAAATGATGCCACATGGACGAGCATAGGACAGACATGGGTGATCGTGTTTCTGTGGGTGGGGTACTTGGGCTCTCCCATGGAGCTGTGATCAACCTAGAACTAGAGAGTCCAATGTCAGCCTTCCTGCAGTCTGGCCTCCCTAGGTGGCTAGTGTTAGCAATCTGTTAAAACAAATAAACAAAAAACCAAAAATATGTGGAATGCACGTCCTGTGTGTAAAAGACGTTCGTATTTCGTTAATGGAATCCTGATACGCATGGTTGTGTGGCTTGTCACCTCATTGATGATGGACCACGTCCCTGACTCTGAAAAAGCGCATCAAGTCACTTATCTGAGCATGGCATGGGAATTACAAGAGCAGAGTTAGGGGTTTACATTCCGCAGAGGGGCTTAGAGGTGGGCCAGGGAGAAGAGGTCCGCAAACACGGTCTGGCGGGGAGGGGGGTTGCTCGCAGAGATGTGTTCGGTGGAGCGTGCTGAAACATTCAATATCGGATCTCAGTGAGCTCTCCGAGCATTCTTTCGAGGTGCGTATACACCATCAGGCAGTGGGGGGAAGTGCCAGCCATGCTGAAACCGAAAACAGGTCTGCCTCACGTATGGACCAGCCAGACTGTCCGCAGGGGAGTCTCTAAGCCCCCAGCCAGGAAGCCAGGCAGAGCCACCTGCTGGGGCGGGGGTGGGGGGAGGTCAGTTCAGAGCTGCTACTGTGTGGTTCTCTGGGTGCTCTTGGTATGTTTTCCTTCGCAAAACCTTTAGAATCTGATGAAGGTGAACTCTAACCACCCTGAAAAGCTGGAATCACTCCAGAGAGTGAGTCAGATCAGAAAGAGCCAGAGTGTTTCCGAGAGTGGCCGTGCGCTTCCCAGCCTCACAGGTCACTGCATTCAGGGTCAGTGGCTCCTAAGCTGTGTGAATGTTGGCTTTCTAAGGGGCGAGCAGTGGGGGCGTTTTCGTGTGTGTTTCCTTCACGACCAGTCATGGTGAGCATCTCTGCTTTGATTGAGCGCCGACTTACCGCGTACTCATTTTCTTTGCTGGTTAAAGGTTGAACACCTGTGCCCTGTCAACAGAAGCAAACAGAATCAGCTCGCTTATTAACAGAGTGGCCCCGGGTCAGAAAGCACGTTGGCTCCACACCATCTACGGGAGGCTGCCCCGGAGACAAAGGGCTTCGGAAAGATCCAGAGCATTAGGGCAGCGAAGACAACCCACAGAGGGACGTGTGAATGAACACGCTAGCGTTTGCTGTTAACACCGGAAGAGGCCAAGTTCATGGGAAAATACATTAGATGAGTCCAAAAACACAAGCACAGTGTGATTAAAAAAAAAAAAAGTCTAAAGTTTGCCTGCTTTAAGTACCTTTGCTCCAGGTATCACAGCATCAACAAAGAGCAAAAATCCACAGAGAAATACAGAGAAACAGAAATAAGGTAGTAATCGAGACTACTTTACGGTGTTGGATTGTTTTAGGTTTTTTTTAAGTCTATGGTAGATCAAAGAGAAAAAGAAGAGAAATGTCCAAGTCCCATGGAAGGTCATCAGCCCTTGTAAAGAGAGATGAAGTCATTCCACTTCCAAGAGGGACGAGGCTCAGTGGCGGGGGAGGAAGGGCTCTCACCCACGGGCCCTGTAAGGGGACAGGAGCCTATTTTCTCCTTACCAGGAGCTGCCTTTAACTGATTCATGGAAGTGGCCTGTTCCATAAAAACAATTTGAGGGCCGTCTGGGTGGCTCGGTGGGTTAAGCATCTGCCTTCAACTCATGGTCCCAGGGTCGTGGGATTGAGTCCCGCGGGGGGCTCCCTGCTTAGTGGGGAGCCTGCTTCTCCCTGTTCCTCTGCCTCCCACTCCCCCTACTTGTGCTCTTTTGCTGTCAAATGAATAAAATATTTTTTAAAAAAGAATTTGATATATTTTTGAGTACTGTAGAACTGAGAGCTTACAGAGAGAACGGTGTGGTTTTTCAGATAACATTCAGCACAAGCAATGCAGAGACATGTCTGGGAATAGCATACGGGAAGAGATGGGTTTTATACAAGCAAGGAAGGGAATTTTCTTTCATTGCGTGTTGTTGTTCTATTGGGTCAGCTATTTAGAAAAGAAAAAAAGTGGCAAAACCACGTCCCTGTCTTCATACCCTACATGAAAATAAATTACAAGGGACCGAATATGAAACTCTTTAAGAATTCTGATTGCTAAAAAGAAACAGAATAGGGTGCCTGGGTGGCTCAGTGCGTTGGGCCTTTGCCTTCAGCTCAGGTCATAATTTCAGGGTCCTGGGATCGAGGCTCATATCCGGCTCTCTGCTCAGCGGGGAGCCTGCTTCCTCCTCTCTCTCTGCTTGCTTCTCTGCCTACTTGATCTCTCTCTCTGTCAAATAAATAAATAAAATCTTAAAAAAAAATCTGAAACCGATTGGATTCGTATATCATCCACCAAAATCAATTCCAACTGCACAGAAGGTACAAATGTTGTGAGACATGACATGAAATGGGGTCACTTATGTTGAGGGGTTTAACTGGAGCTGGAGGGGGCATCAGCAGGGGGCTCATCCTCATCCTCAGTGAAATCAGAAACTTTGAACCTGGCCAAAGCCCATGTACCCCGAGCCCCTGCAACTTGCTCCCCTAAGAGATTTGGTCCACTTCTGTTCAGCCAACCCGATTTTTCTGCTGCCAGCATCAGTCAAATTCTTTCTAAGCAACATATACAAACATTCCCTATTGTCTTAAAAAAATCCCCGAGTTTTGTCCCCTAAGAGGACACAGTTTGGGTTGTTCCCTGAACTGCAATCCTGAGACCCCATATCAAGGCTTTGTTTTCGGTCAGCTCTGCCTCTTTGTCGACAAGGTACAGACACAGAACTATCAAAGCACAAAGGAAATGCCGGTGACTTGCTCTGTACTCGTCCGAAGTAAGGCTGCAAACGACAGCGCACAATGCAGAAGCCATAAAGGAAAATAAATGGAAAACAAATAGAGATTTTAAACTTCTATAAAGAAAAACAGATGATATATTCAGTGAAAACAGACGGGCCACAATTCCTATAAAAGATAAACAAGAGGCTAACGTTCCTCCAACCCAGGAGAAAAAACAAATCCCAACAGATAAACAGGCAAGGATCCTTCATGTTTTTTTTTAATAGCAAATGTTTTTTAATATACTGATAAGATGCCTGTATTTTGGGTTCAGTCTTTTCTTTCCCAAACTGAGGGAAAATAAGGATCTAACATTGTAGAAGAAGTTAAAAATTATATTAGGTTTTGGTGGGGGCTGGGGAGGGCATGGAGGCCTCTCCATTCCTGCTCAGCCCTTTTATTTTGACACCTAACCTACAAATGAAGAAGGGAGAAAGGTCCCTCCTCTTCCCACACGCACCGGGAACTCGAAGAGACCTGGATAGCCCCCCTGGCTGGGCTGGGGAGTGGGGGGGGGTGGCGGCGGTCGGCCCCCTTGGGGGAGGTTCCGAAGCCCAGGGCTCGGAAACTCCCCCGGGGACCCTACCAGTCCTGCTCCCCGTTTTTCCTTGCGCATATGGAGTGGGCCTCCTGAGGGCTCCCCTCCTGCTCCTGGTGCTGGCCCCCTGTCCCCCACAAGGCGACACTGGACCCAGTCCCACAGAACAGGCTGGGGAGGGGTGGGAAACGGGGAGGGGGGGTAAGCAGGCCGCGGAACCTCACTAATGTGCCGGAGGGAGCAAGTTGGCTCCCCAGACCAGCGGAGGCGGGCAGTGGTACCTGTACCCCGGGCTCCATCGCGTCTCCAGGCCAGCGCCCAGGAGCACCTGCGGCGCCGCCCCAAGGCCTGGTGGGTGAACGCGACCCCACCTGTGCGCAGCCTACACCTGTCGCTCCTCCGCTGCGCAGGCGCAGGGCGGAGCACGGGCGGGGCGGGCCCTGAGGGTCTCCACCTGGCGGGTTCCCACGCGCACCTGCGTGTTTCCCGCCTTCTCGAGGTCGGGGCGGGAGGCCCCGTGGACGCCCAGACCTGAGCCATCCACGTGCGCTGCTGCGTCTCAGACGGTTTACCTGCCTCTTCATGACAGGCTAGAAGAGTGGAGACCATGTCCCCACCCTAGCACCCCAGGCAAGGCTCGTGTCCCCATGTCCCCGCATCCAGAGGGAGGGGGCCGAGAGTGACTCACAGCTGTCGCACTCCCAAAGCCCTTGGTGCTGTGGGAATCCTTCCCAGCCTTCATGGGGGTGGATGTCAGAACCCCCGCAGGGCCCCAAGCGGCGCTGAGGTTCTGATGGGCAGCCCTGCTGGGACCGGGAATGGCATTGGTGGAGGCTCCCAGGCGCACGCGCACGGGGGTGCTGGTGCTGTCCCCGTGAGCTCCTCCCAGGCAGGTGTCTTCCGGAGGGGAGGCGGGAGGGCAGGCGAGAGGCCTGGGTCCACACCGGACCAGCGTCTTAACATATCGTTAGTGAATAACAATTAAAAACAGTCTCGCAGGACAGGCTGTCCTTTTCCAGATGGGGGAAGTGAGGGCTATAGTGGGAATTTGTTCCAAGTCCCGCAGGGAGTCAGGTGGGGCTGCCTTGTTGACGTCTCAGTGTGCCATTGTTTCCTCAAGGCATCTGGCCCTCTGAGGGTCCCCTGGGCTCCCGGCACCCCAGGGTGCCTTGCTCTCCTGACCCCAGCATCCCCCTGACCTCCTGGCACTCAGGCACACTGCTCTGGGTGTAGCGTAAGGCTCTTTTGTTTGTATTCGCCGCTAAAAACAATTTCGAAATCTGCAGTGTGCGTGTCTAGGGTCACGCTAGTCGGGCACACCAACGTCATCTGTCACCAATGCCCTTCCCTGCTGCCGTGGGCAGCACTCTGCTGGGAAGCATGGGGGTCTGGGCATGTGCAGGGGCCCTGCCCAGGCTCGAGGCCAGCTTGTGGAGCCATTGGCCCCATACCCTGCTCCTGGTCCATGCTGGGAGCCCAGCATGTTCCTAGAGTAGGGCTCAGAGAGGCAGCGGGCCGGTAGCTGGATGCTGCTCACTATGCAGAGGCTTACTTCGGGCGTAACTCGAATCCAAGTCATCGATGCACACATGCGTGCTGGTCTGCCCCACGGAAACCTGCACCGTGGGTACAAAGAGGTGCAGGGAAGTCCGGTTCAGGACCTGGCTCTTGTCACGGGGCAGGCGCGGGCTTGGGACGAGACAGGCAGATGGCCCAGGAAAGTGACAGCCACATCACTGGGCTTAAAGATCATGTGCAGGAAATGCCCAGGAGCGGTGGGCACGCAGGAAATACCCAGAAGCTGGTGGGATCTTCTTTCACTGTGCCTACTTATCTCCCAATAGCCCTTCCCTTCTACCTCACGCTGGGGCTTTCAGACCTCCGGCAAAGCAAACTACCGATTGTTTCTGCATTGGATATATACTCCTATTTTCTGTATATTACGATGCTTTGGCATCTTAAGACCTTCCTGGCCGGGTAGAGGCTGCTCCGCGTGGGCTTAGCCAATTCTTGAAGATAGACAAGGACCCAGCGGGGAGCATGCCTTCCATATGGGAACCAAGCAGCCAACTTTCTCCATATGGACCAAGGAGCCCAGGGGACAATTCTCCTCTGGTTTCGTCACCCCGGGGCCAGGTGCCAGACAAGTAGGGACACCCTACAGCTTAGACCCATGGGAATTATTCAGGATAGCCAGTGCTAAGCTGCTCTCGCTGCCCTGCTCTACCTTTCCTATGGAAATCCTAGTAGGGGCTGTGGTCTCTGCTCTCCTTTCCGCCTGCTTCTGCCTCCTGACCACCCTGGTGCCTCCCCATGGTCCCATGTCATGTGTGGTGCCTCCTATCTGCAGGACCTGGAATATAAACTTCCATTCGAAGCCCCAATCCCATCTAGTCCTGTGTCCCACTGACTTTACTGTCTCATCCCCAATACATATACTCCTAAAATGGATTCTGTGTGACCATTGTGCTCAAGGTTGCATCTGGCTTCAGGTAGTAAATAAGAGTCTGATGACTGGTACTTTTTGTAAAGCCCTACAGAAAAGAAAAAAAAACCTATAAATTTCATTAATAATCAAATAAGTACAAAACACCATAGCACAAATACGGTTTTAAATTTATTAACATTGGTAAAGATAAACTGTCAAAATACTTGCCATCGACAGAAAGCTCCAAGTTTACTTGTGCATTCTACTGAACATTTAAGAAAGAAATTACACTGGTTCTTTACAAGAAGACAGAAGCAGGGGAAATAACCCATCCTTTGAGGCCAGCATGACCATAATACCAAAAACAGATGGAGACATTACAAAGATCAAAATCTTTCATGAACAAAGGTGAAAAAATCCTCAACAAAATATTAGCAAATCAAATCCAACCATGAATAACATAATGATATGCCACGACCAAGTGAGATTCATTCCAGGTGTGCAAAGCTGGTTTGAGAATTATTTCTTTAAAGATTTTATTTATTTATTTGACAGAAACACAGCTAGAGAGGGGCTCACAAGGAGGGGGAGTGGGAGATGGAGAAGCAGGCTTCCTGCTGAGCCAGTAGCCTGATGTGGGGCTCCATCCCAGGTCTCCAGGATCATGACCTGAGGCGAAGGCAGTCACTTAACAAACTGAGCCACCCAGGCACTTCTTGTTTGAGAATTAAAAATCATCCAGTGTAACCCAGCACATCAAGCTAAAGAAATATCACATGATCATATCAATAGAGGCAGAAAAACCATTTGACAAAATCCAATATGCATTCATGATAAAAACTCAATAAACTACGAATACAGGAGAACTTCCTCAACTTGATAAAGAATACCTATACAAACCTAAGTAAAATCATAGTTAATGGTGAGAATCTTGAAGTTTCCCATGAAGATCAAAACAAGACAAGGAGGGCGCCTGGGTGGCTCAGTGTGCTGGGCCTTTGCCTTCGGCTCAGGTCATGATCTCAGGGTCTTGTGATCGAGGCCCGCATTGGGCTCTCTGCTCAGCAGGGAGCCTGCTTCCTCCTCTCTCTGCCTGCCTCTCTGCCTGCCTGCTGGTGATCTCTCTCTCTCTGTCAAATAAATAAATAAAGTCTTTAAAAAACAACAACAAAAAAAACAAGACAAGAATGGCCCCTCTCACCAGTGCTTTTTAACATCATGGTGGGAGTCCTAGCTGATGAAATAAGACAAGAAAAGGAAATAAAATATATACTCATTGGTAGGAGTACATAAAATTGTCTTTGCCAATGACAAAAGTAATTAATGAAAAAACTCCTGGAATTAATAAGTGATTAAAGCAAAGTTGTAGGATACCAGGATTCGGAGTCAATCCTTTTTGAATATACCAACAATGAATAAGTGGGGTTTGAAATTAAAAACTTACATTAGCACCCCCAAAATGAAATACTTGCATATAAGTATAACAAAAGATGTATAAGAGCTAGATGAAAAACTACTGGACTGATGGGTGATCTCACATAAGAGCTGAGTAAATGGAGAGCTGTCCCTTGTTCATGGATAGGAAAACTCAATTTTGACAAGATGTCAGTCCTTCTCAACTTGATCTAGAGATTCAGTGCGATCCCAAAGTTGCAGTACCTTATCTTGTAGGTATCGATAAACCTCAAGTTTCAAAAAGAGGCAAAAGACCCAGAATAGCCAACATAATATTGAAGAACAAAATGAGAGGAATGATACCATAAATCTATGGTATTATAACATATGACTCTATAGCATAGAAAGAAATATTGATAATTAATACACACACAGAGCAATGGAACAGCTTAGATAAGAGCCCAGAAATAGACCTACATAGATAGAGTCAGGTGGTCTTGGACAAGCAAAGATAATACAATGGAGAAATTATCTTTTAACAAATGACACCAGAACAACTGGATGTCCACATACGAAGACTTGAACCTAGACACAGACCTTAGGCCTTTCACAAAAATTAAGTCAAATGGATCATAGGCATAATTGGAAAACGAAAAGTCATCACTCTTTGAAGATGACATGGGGAAAACTGAGATTGCCCTGGGTTTGGTGATGAATTTTTCGATGCCAAATGTGTGATCTGTGAAAGCAAAAGTGTAGAAGCTGGACAGCAATATGATTTAAAACTTCTGATCTGAGAAAGGAAATGTAAAGAGAAGAAAAACCACAGACTGGGAGAAAATATTTACAAAAGATAAATCTGATAAAGGACTGTTATCTAAAATGTTAAAAGAACTCTTAAAACTCAAAAGCAAGAAAGCAAACAACCTGATTAATAAATGGCCAAAGGCCTAAACGGAAATAGTCCCCAAAGGAGAAAAACAGATAGCAAATAAGTACATGAAAAATCGCTCCACATCATACGTCATCTGGGGAATGCAAGGAGATAGAAGTAAACACCTATTAGAATGGCCAAAAACAAGGAACTATCAACACTAAATGGGGAGGAGCACGTGATGCCTCTTGTGGTGTGACCCGGGTGACAGCAGCCCCCGTGTCGTATACCATGTCCATGCTGTGATGTGGAGGGGACACCCCGGGACATCCACGCTGTGATGTGGGGGACACCCCCAGGATGTCTGTGCTCTGATATAGGGGAGACACCAGCATAAGTACTAGAGACTGTAATATAGGACCTGACCCACCCTTTTCTGTGCAGGATCTTTGCCCTATGAGCAGGTCACAGACTAGGCAGAGCTGTGTCACCCCCTGCCTGGCGGGAACCGGTGCAATCCATTGTTGCCGCCTCTGGGGGTGTAGGAGGCCCCGCTGCCCCGTGGGTGGTTGGTTGGGGGGGGAGGGGACCCTGACCATGGAGGTTGGCCAATGGGGCCGTAGACACGTTAGTGAACAAGTACAGAGAGCAGCCCCAGGTCAGGCGTCCGAGTGGGGACCCCCTCCACCCACCCCTGCCCAGGAGGTCCTGGGGCCAGTCTGTGGGGGCACGTTCTCCTCTTCTGACCATCTAATGAGACCGCAGGTCTCCTGCCTGAGGGCCGAGCAGGGCCCCGGGCAGACACTCCTGGCCACACCGATGCCTTTATACTCAGGGCAGAGAAGAGCAGTAGTGGCTTGTGGGACTCCATCTGGGGAGCACGGAGACCCGGGTGGCCGTCTCTCAGCTCCTGCAGAATTCTGCCCATACCCCCCTGCCTCCATGACTCTCCGTCACCCCCTCCCCAGTGGTCCGCCTGGTCCTGCAGGCTGGCCTTCAGCTGGGGCGGAGAAGGGTTTGCTGATCCCACAGCTCAAGCTGGAGCAGGCCTTGGGCTCCCCCGGGAGCTTGGGCACCGGCTTCAGAGCTCGCCAGTCAGGGTCTGGGTGGGGCTGTGAATGTGCCTCTCTCTCTACCCAGGCCCCAGATGACGGGAGGCTGGTCTAAGCCGTGATGCTGGGGCCATAGGTTCAGGCGAAGGTCAAGGGAATGACACATGGGGGCACCACCCCGTGCACTTGGCACTTGGTACCTCAACCCCAATAGCGCCCTGGGTTGTGTGTGCGGTCGGGTGGCCTCCATCATGGAGGGAAGCCCTGTCCTTTCTCGGGGAGTGTCCCTTGGGCCCTGGCCCTGTGCACACCCGGGAGCTCCTGCATCTAGGATCTGGGCTGTGTGGCTGTGACCGGAGCGGGGCTGCTTCCCCGCTTGGATTAGTGGAGGAGTGGATGTGCCTTCAATTTGAGGAAGGTGCCCTTTGTCGCTCAGGGGGATGGGCAGCCTCCAGACACTTGCATGGATTTACATCATCCTGACGTGTTGATCGAGGAACACAACATGACCCAACATCTTTGTGTTTTTTCCCCCGGGGTAAAAACAGCTTCCCTTGGAGGGGCCTCTGGATTGCAGCGTTCCCTCCCTTTGAAGGCTTGACTTTGCCCTTGACCCTTACATTGTTTTTTAGAGCTCCGATTGCCCAATTTCCCCACAGTCAGTGAGTAAGTGGCACACCGTGTGCGGGCGGAACTGCCCACCGGGTGGCGGGAGGGCCCGTGCGGCTTCATCGCCTGGAGCCCCGTCCCTGCCTCTGCCTGTAGTGGCTGCGGGGACACAGGCTCAGGATGGTGGAGATGATGGGTCCCCTGTTCAGGACTCCCAGTGCCCTCTCACGGGCCAGGAAACTGAGGCCCAGGGACGTGGTACGAGGGGCCAGGACGTGGAAATCCAAGGTGCCAACACAGGCAGACTAGCCCGGAGGGCCCCTCGCCTTCCTGACCTGCCCTACGCCCCACGAAGCCTGCACAAAGGACACCTGTCCCAGCAGCTCCTGCAGCCAGGGGCCGATGCGTGTACGGTGTCAGGAAGGGGCTGGCAGAGATGCTGGGCACAGTCATGCCTGCCCCTCGGGTCACACGGAGGCACTGCCGGCTGTGGGCTGCCCACTCTGCCTCTCTGAGCTGCAAGCAGAGGGTGAACCCCGGGACGTGGGGCAGGCATCTCTCTGTGGCTGAGGGTCCACAGGGTTGATGCTCTTTCTTGCCTAGTGGATGTAACACAGTCCATACTCGGGACAGAAAATGTCCTCTGTGTGCCCCCACACCACCTTTCCAATCTGACCCCCACATACAACCCTGACTGCCCCTGAGCCTGCATGGCGGTCCTCCCTGACATCACATGCCTGCAGGCTTTGATTTGGGCCATGTAGGTCTGTGAAACCCTGGCTCCCCAGCCCCCACCCCACTCTCCATCATGGTGAGATGGGCGGGGGCGCCCATCAGTGTCCGGTGCAGGGTGCAGGGGCCCTGCGCTGCCCTCCCAGCCTGGAGGGAGACCCACAGACCAGCACAGGTTTACATGGCCCTTTGGCACAGCCCATCCGGCATGTCACACACCTCCGGACACAAGCCCCCAGCAAGGCTCCTTGGAGAAGAGGACATTCAGTGGCTCCCAAGGGATGGAGAAGGGGCAGGAGGAAGTTTTGGGAATCCAGACCCACACTGAGAAATGGAGCCGAGCCTGGAAAACGGTCCGTGGAGACAGAGACGAAACCGTGCACTGCTTCCTGAAGAACCGGGCGCCCGGCCTTGGCCGCCTCCCCTCCAGCTGCGTCTGCTCAGACCCAGACCCACGGACCCTCCCTCCAGCAGCACCACTCCCTGTCTCCGAGCCAGCTGCCCTTTGCTTCCTGGAGATGTTTGTGGATGTGTGTGCAGATGGTTCTCAGTTCAGGTCTCCGAGGGCTGGGCTGCGTTTCCGGTGTGGCTGGCCCGCGCTCTGTCCTGGGGTCTGGCCTGAACGGACGTCCGCGGGACGGTCTCAGCACTTGTCTCTGGTTTTCAGGACTGCCCGACTGGATCCTTCCCAAGTTCCCTTCTGACCACTGCAGCCCTGGCCCTGCCGAAATCCTCCCACGGTGGCTGGAGACCACGTCCCCATACTTTCCCTCCACTTCCCCTTGCTTTCATTCCAGCATCCAGGCAGGAGAATGCTGAGTCCTTCCCTGAACACACCGTCCCCTTCCTGGTTCCCTGCCCTCCCCACTTGCCTGCACTGTGGGCCCATCCTCTGCTGCCGGGGAGGTCCTGCTTCCCCTCCAGCACCTGCCTCGGCTGGCAGCTTCTGTGGGAAGCACCCACGTGGGGCTCGGTGCCTTCGGTCCTGCTGTCGGCCAGCACATGCTGGACTAGAGGAAAGCCTTATCTCCAGGACCAGCTTATAATCAGCCCCAGACTGGGGCACACACAGCTCCTGCCAGGCGCTGTGGGGCTGTGGGTTAGCCCGTCCCCCTCACCTGACCCATGCCCGATGCAGGCTGGGAGGACGGCTTCTACCTTCTGCCTGTCCTGTCCTGGGGGAAGGCAGGTGCCGGGAGGAAGGGCCCTTCCTTCCGAAGGGCGGCTTCAGAGCGGTCAGGGAGAGCCCTGGAAGAATGCGCTTCCGAGGTGGACGGAGGGATGGTGGCTTGGAGGGAGGTGGACAGGGGAGGGGGATGGAGATCCAGGCAGGAAGCACAGTGAGGAGGGGTCAGGAGACGTGGCAGTGACTTCCTTGGGCGTGGGGTGGGGATGTGAGGGCTGGAGGCTGAGCAGGAGTCCGCAGTATTGGGGAGGCAGGTACAGCTCTGAGGGCACAGTGCTCGAGTGAGAAGGGATGCCCCGCAGTGCCTAGAAGGGGTGACTGGGCCCCTGGGGTCATGGAAGATGAGGCACAGACTTGGGGCTGCAGAAGGCCAGGCACCAGGGGCAGCAGGACTCAGGATTCACAGATGCACTCCGGAGCAGCCACCCCCAGGATGGACAGACAAACATGGCCCACAGAGGCCTGCAGGGTGAGCTGACCCATTTTATTATTGTGGCCAGAGAAGGGGAGAGCACTCTCTCTGGGTTTTGGTTTGTGACCACTGTGAGGCAAGCAGTGGAAACACTTACGAAATTGATCTGCATGGAGAGGAACTTGCACTTAGTGCTGAGTGAGCCAGACCTGGCGTTGGGATGGGGGCCTCACCGGGCAAGTGCACAACGGGGCGAACGGTCCAGGGCTGGCACTGGCCTGCACATGGTAGGCGGGCCCTGAGGGTCTACCCCATGATGGCCTCTTACATGTGCGTCATTAAGAGATCATCTCAGGTGGACACAGAAATCCTAAAGAGAGGAAGTCAGAGGATATTCAGAGCACAGATTCTTCTTTTGGAAATGAAATCATTTAGGAACCTACACCAAAAATAAGGCTCAGCCAGTCGAAAGGCTCGGTCCAGCTCCTTAACAGACACTGAACTTTACTCCATAAAAACAGTGATAAACATGACCTTGAACTTCCAACTGCAATGATTTTCCCCGACCTTGTTTCGATATTTGCTGGAGCTGTGGTCAGGGACGGACCAGAGCAGAAACCAAGGCGTTCACCCAAGCCACCAGCCGGGGGAGGCGCTGCAGATGGAGCGGGTAAATCCATGGTCACTCTTGAGATGGATAATAGACGGGATGACACAAGTACAAGCATACGAAATAATGTAGCGTTTACTAGATAATGTGAATCCAGAAAGATGGAAGTGAGCACAGGGCAAAGTAGTTCCTCCCTGGGTCCCTGATGTCATACCCCTCCCCACCAAGGATGCCCTGACATGAGCTTCTGATGTATTCCCCCCAAGACAGTCCATAAATTCAGAATCATGCGGACATGATTAACTGAGCTTGGAAATTTGACCTAACTTGTCAAACTTCACCAAATCTTGGAGATTTTCTCTATCAGTAAGTGTGGAGCCGGCTCCTTCTTGTGAACAGCTGCCTAGTTTCTAGGGAGAGGGTGTCCACGAGGGCACCTGTAGGTCTCGGGGAAGAGCAGGCTCATTTCCCGCTGTCTAAGGTACAGTGACATTTTTCTTGCAACCTGAGAGAATATCCAAGAAATAACCCCAGAGATATCCAAGAATATCCAAGAATATCCAAGAATTTCACAAAAGAAAAAGACTCCTGATAAAATTTGGTCCAACAGGACACCTGGGTGGTTCAGTCCTTTGCACGTCTGACTCTTGGTTTCGGCTCAGGTCTGATCTCAGGGTTGTGAGATCAAGCCCCATGTTGAGCTCTGAGCTCAGTAGGCTCTGAGCTCTGCTTGAAATTCTCTTTTCCTCTGAGCTCCCCCACCCCCAAGCTCTCGCTCTCTCTTAAATAAATAGATAAATCCTTAAAAGTTTTGTTTCGTTTGGTCTGAGCCAGAAAGTCACAGGAAGAAGCCTGGGGTCTGGGCTCCATTCTGCAGCCCTGGCCCTGGCCCCTCATGGACTTTGAGTCCCGCTCTTCTCTGGAAACCAGGGCACAAGGTCAGTCTCTGGAGGCTGCTGTGACATCAGGGAGCTGGTTGCAGCCCTGAGGGGGAGAGGGTGAAGCTGTGGTTTCCCTCCATCCTCTCTCCTGGGAAAGGCTGTGAGGTGTGCAGGTCCGTGGGCTAGAGGACTTCTGCCTGCAGAGAGAGAAGCAAATCAGGGCTTTGCCACTGAAAACTGGCCAGGGATGCCTCCCTTCCGCTCCCTGGGCCTTGGTTTCCCCCCCCTTGAAAACTAGCGGGGGTGGGGAGGCTCCTGGCCTTGCTCCCCATCTCCCCAGCTCCCTCTGGGGCTGCGCAGGAGGACCCGCTGACCCCTGGACAGGGGGATGCCCCTGGCACAAAACAAGCGGGACCTGGCTGAGAGCTCCCGCTCGGAATTGCACTTTGGTTCCAGGCGGGAACCCTAACAGCACAAACACAGGCCTGGACCGGCAACCCTCCCTCCGCCCACCATTTGCGCAGGAACCTCCGACGCTCAAGCAAAACAAACTTTTTTTCCCCAAACTTATTTTGAACACCAGCCCCAGGCACGCAGCGCCGGCAATCGTTAACCCGCGTTCCGGGGGGAGGGGAGGGCGGTCGGCACCCTTTATAAGGCGCGCGCGGCTCCCAGCGACATCCAGCAGCGGCTGCCTCTCCAGGACCCGCTACTTGGCCACCGCTCGCTCGCCAGCGCCTCGCCAGCCTCGCCAGCGCCCCGCCAGCGCCCCGCCAGCACCGGTATCCGCCGCCGCTCCACCATGCTTGAACTCCCGGCTGCCTGCGCCCGGCCGCTTCTGCTCCTGCTGGCCATCCAGCTGGGCACGACGGCGGGCGCCCCCCAGCCATGGCAGTGCGCGCCCTGCTCCGCCGAGAAGCTCGCACTCTGCCCTCCCCTGAACGACTCGTGCCTTGAGCCCGCCCTGCCTGCCAGCTGCGGCTGCTGCCCGATTTGCGCCCTGCCCCAGGGATCCGCCTGCGGGGTGGTCACTGCGCGCTGCGCCACGGGTCTCAGCTGCCGAGCGCGGCCAGAGGAACCTCGGCCGCTGCACGCCCTCATCCGCGGCCAAGGCGTCTGTGGGCCCAGCGATCCCCAAGCAGGTAGGACCATACTCCCCACGGGATCTCCTCCCTGCCCCGCCCCCCACATTGCCAGGACGGGGCCGTTGGGGGGGGGGGGCAGTGTGGAGCCAACACACCCAAGTCCATAGCTTGGAGGGGAAAGGATCTTCCGTCACTTAGATGAGCCCCATCATTTCACGGTCCTGCAGGGGCAGGTGCCCAGGAGAGGGCAGAAGAGGGGGAGCGGCTCACACAATTTGGTGGGAAAGTTGGGGAGAGGGCGCAGACCAGTGAGAGAAGAGGGAGGCCCAGGGGTTGCCCTGGCAGTGGCCGGGCCATGGGGGGCTGGCCCTCCTTTCTGCTGCTGAGTGGCCGGCCCTAGAGGCCTGAGCCTCTGGGAAGTCTTGGGATAGGGAAGCCTTTGGAATGTCCTTTGTAATGGGCCCCTGTTTACAGAGCACAGGAGCCCAGCCTGTAAACCTCACTTGCATTCATTGCATTTGGTGTGCGTTCTTCCCCTAAAGACTTGATTGTGAGACTTTGCTGAAATGCACAGGGATTTACTTACAGCGGCAAGCAGAGGAAATGCCTCTCCCTCTCCTCTCTCCCTACCTCCCCATCCGGGCCAGTGGCTGCCCTGTTCTGGGTCGTTCTTGGAGGAATCCCACGGTTCCGTGCCCTGGTAGGGAATCCGCCAGAGCGCAGGACCCTTGCAAGGAGGGGCACAGTGTTCCTGCTAGTTCTCAGTCTTCAGATTCAGTAAAATGCTCTCCTCTTCAACGGTCCTCAAAGGAGCTGGGTCCCCAGGGCCCCCTTAGGAAAGCCAGCTCTCTGTGACTCTGTCCATGTACCGAGCCCAAACGTACGTGCGCGTGGCCTCACTCTCTTGCTACTTTAGAATAAAAAACACAGGTACCCCGGCAAGACTCCGCCTCCCCCAGCTTGCAAAATTGCTGTTGGGTGATCTGATTCCCTGGACACTGTCAGAGCTCTGTTAAAGAGCAAGTGGGCATAACTCAGTGTTCACATGACCACCCTTCTGCCCCAGGCTGGATTCTCTGGAGAGGAAGCCACTCCCGGGGGGTCAGGTGCGGAAGCTCGGGGAGGGCTCACGGGTCTGCCATGCTGCCTTTTTCAGATGCCAAGGAGTCCTCGGAAAGCTCTGAGATCACCCAGGAGCAGCTCCTGGAGAATTTCCATCTGATGGCCCCATCTGAGGAGGACATGCCTGTCCTCTGGAATGCAGTCAGTAATTATAAGACCAAGAGATCCGGGATTGCCGAGGACACAGACTCCGATAAATTGAAGGTGAGGCCCGGGGCAGGTGCCAAGCAGACACGGTGGGCTTCCCCAGGTCCCAAAGCCCTGGGAATGAAAGCTTTCCTCCCCGCGGCCTGATAGACAGATGTTTCCCATCTCAGCTTTGTCCAGCTTTTCCTGCAGGGACTTTGAAGAGGGGAGTCTGCTGGGTGGAGAGCCAGCTCCTCTGCAGTGTGGCCTCAGATACGTATCTGTCGTCCCACCCGAAAGTTCAGGCTGGACTTTACGCAACTCCCCCAGGAACGCTGCTCCCCCCTTTCTCAAAACCGTGGTCAGCTATGCATAACATGACATTTATGACTTTAGCCATTTCACAGTAGAGTTCTGTCCCCCTTAACTGCTGCCTCTGCCGTCCTATCCAATTTGACAGCTTCTTTTAATCCTACCACTTGAGGGCGACAGAGAATCAAAGTTGGAGAGATGGGTTGGCTGGTGAGGAACAAGAGGGAAAATGGTCCCCACAAGCACGAGCCCCAGAAAAGTGGGCGTCTGACCCATTTCCCGGACACTTCAGGATTTTGTCTGCACATGGTGACCAATGGGGAAAAGTTCATTCTTATCTCCAAATAGCCGGAGATGCCTTAATCCTCTCTTGTGACATAATGGCATAGAGGAAAGGGGTTTACAGTCTCCAAGTCTCTGCTGCTGGAAGGGCTGGGTCCTCCTTGCAGTCAGATGGCCTGGGAGGAGGAGTCCCCACAGAGCAGAGGCAGAGGGGAGCACCCGGGGGATAGGGAGCTCCGGTCTCCCTGTGGGTGTTTAGCCAACGTTTAGGGAGGGTGGGTGCACCCTCCCATCCATTTCAACAGCTCCCACAGACATTACCCCCCTCCTCACCTTCAGGGCAGGTCTGACCCGCCGCCAGAGCACCACGGAATCTCTCCCACCAGTCCTGTTTAGGTGGGCAATTCACTTTTCCTTGTCATTTATCACAATGTCAAAATGCTCTTCTAGGAACCTTGCCGGCGAGAGCTCCACAGGATCCTGGCAGAGCTGGCCGAGGCACACCAGTCGCCCAGACACCTTAACAATTTCTACCTGCCCAACTGCAACAAGAATGGATTCTATCACAGCAGACAGGTGCGCACCTTGCCCAAGGGACATTCTCGTGGGGACGGCCCGTGCTGGCACATCCTTCCAAGGCCACGCTTTCCTCAAACAGTCCAGTCCCAAATATGCACCGTAAAGCCCCCAGCTGACCATATTAAGTAAGAGCCGCCCCTCTGGTGGGCCACTTCTAGGAGCCTGAAGACCAGCTCGGTGGTCATGGCCAGCGGGGGACCCCTACTTGGCCAGGGGTTCTGGGTCAAGAGTGACCTTGCCGCTCGGCAAGCCCGAGCAGGGGGGTGGGTGGTCCGACCCTCATGCTCCAGATCTGTTTCCCATCTGTTCCACCAAAGGAAGGGGCTAGCTCTTCTCAGGAAAGCGAGTGTCTCCTTGGACCTCTCTCATAGTTGTCCTCGCCCCCACCAAGGGAAACAACCCGCTCCCTGAAACACAGTACCGTTTCCAGCTTGCCACATAAGAACTGAGATCGAAACCAAACCAAGCACTTAGTTTTGAGGAACTCTTTAGGACTCAGTGAAGCACGGGGTCTGGGGGTGGGCATAGCCAGGGGAAACAGCTTGAGGCCATGGTTCCTGATGAGGGGTCTGCCTGGGAGTCCAAGGTGATGACGGCCACACACGGGCATGCTCCCTCCCTGCTGTTGGGGCCACAAGCCAGACAGCTGTGCTCATACGAGGCCATTTGACACACGCACAATGTCCTCATCAACTGGACATTTGGCCTTAGTCTCTATTTTACCGGGAGAACTGCGGGCGGGCGTGTTGGGCGTGCCCTCCTGGCCCTGGTCAGGGTGACTCCGAGCTCCGCCTCCTCCCAGCTTCACTGGGGCTGCTCCTGACCGCGTGCTCTGTCTGTCTTCCCTTTGCAGTGCCGGACAGCCACGGATGGCCAGAGGGGACTCTGCTGGTGTGTCTATCCCTGGAGCGGGGAGAGGATCCCGGGGTCTGAGGAGGTCAGAGGTGACCCCAACTGCAATCAGTACTTTGCCGTATACAGATGAGAGCAGGTGCCTGTCATCTGTCCCTTCACAGGAAATATTTAAGTACATAGCATATTTATAGTCTAGAAATTGCACACACTTATCTATATATATGTATATGTGTGAAAACCACTTTTGTACGCCACATGCAGGTGGACACAGAAATCGTAGTTTATTTATTCACTGTACGTGTATTTTTTCGACCTGGTCTATGTGTTGTGTTACTTTGTAAATCATGAGACCTGTCACATTGCACTGGGTGTAAATACTTGATTTGTAGCTCCTCAAAGTTCCCTGCTTCTGGTTCTAAAGAGCAGGGGAAATAAAACCTAGAGAATGCAAACCTGAAATGTGTCGCAAGTGCTTTTTTTCCAAGTGACTTAACAGGAGAAGAAGGACTCCCTCCGTAGCCACAGATCCGAGGCTATGTAAATGCAAAGGGAGAGTCAGGTGGGGATGACAGGACCAGAGTGGGACGGGGCCACCGTGCTCTGAGTTCCGGTCGAGCTGGCTCTGTTTTCCGACTCACCTTCCTGGTGCAGAGGTAGTGGGAATAAATGCTCCACCTGGGAAGACTGTGGCGCCGTGGCCGTGGACTCAATGTTCCCTCCTTGTTTCTGAAATTCCTCCCATGCACCCCCTTCTCATGCAGCTTCGGGGTTTCGGGCTCCCAGACTTGGGGAAAGAGGGCTGCTCTTTCCCCAACCCCCTACTCCCCCGACCTGGGTCCTACCTCTGGTGACTCACCCCTTCTCTGCCTCTGTGAGCAGGATCGTAAATGCAGGACACAAGCACTTTCTTCACTTGTCCCTCTCCCTCTCTTGCTCCTCCCTTGGCAGGGCTCAACAGTGTCTAGTTGGCACCTGCTTACCCCTTTTGTTTGGATGGCTGAGTGCGAATGCATGGGGCTTCTCTGCTCCTTGGATCCCTTATTCCTTCAATCTTTCCTTGCTTGCCCTTCCAGAGGCTGCTGTACTGACTGTTCCTTCCATGTCTCTCTAGAGATGGATAGCTCATCCCAATGGATCCCACCTGGCCTCTTGGCTCCCTCTACCTCATCTTCTTGGCCGTGGAAAAATCCAGACCTCCCCATCTTACACCCCACCCCATCCTGCACAGTCTGGGCTCCAGCTCCCATCTTGGATCTCCCCTTTCACCCTCTGACCCAGGGCTTCCGTCTGCCCTCTGCCTGTGGACACAAACTCTTCAACAAAATACTAGTAAACTGAATCCATCAACATATTAAAATAATCATTCACTGGGTGCCTGGGTGGTCCAGTCAGTTAAGTATCCAACTTGGTTTCACTTAACATTGTGATATCAGGGTTGTGAGCTCACACTCTACGACAGGCTCCATGTTGAGCATGGAGACTGCTTAAGATTCTCTCTCTCCCTCTCCCTCTGCCCCTAGCCCCCTCATGTGTGCATGTGCCCTTTCTCTCTTTCTCTTTAAAAAAAAAAAAGTCAATCCCTATGGCCAAGTGGGATTTATCACAGGAATGCAAGGTTGTTCCAACATCCTAACACAAATTAATTTAATAAATCATATCAACAGAATTAATAACCAAAAATCACATGAGGCTCAGAAAAAGCATCTGATAATATCCAATAGCCTTTCATGGTAAAAACAAAACAAAACAAAACTCAACAGCCTAGGAATAGGAAGAACTTCCTCAAGCTGACTAAAGGGATCTAGGAAAATCCGACAGCTAACAATGTAGTTAATGGGGAAAATCTGTGTGCCTCCTCCCTCCCCCCCCACCCCCAGCATAGGCAGGGAAACAAGACAAGGATGTCTGCACCCACAACTTCTTTTCAACATCATACTGGTGGTTCTGTCAGTTAGGCAAGAAAAATAAAAGGCATTCAGAGAGAGGGAAAGTAGAACTACCTCTACTTGGAGATGATATGGTCTTACATATAGAAAATCCCAGACAATCCACTAAAAGAGTATTCAATGAGTTTAGCAAGGTTGTAGGATACAAGATCAATATAAAAAAATAAACTGTGTTTCTATATGTTTACAATGAACAACCCAAAAAGAAAATTAAGAAAATAATTTCACTCATTTTTTTAACATTTAAGAAACAAATATTTGGTAATACATTTAATCAAAGCAGTAGAAAATAAAAACTACAAAATATTGTTGAAAGAAATGAAAGGAGATTGAA
Organism: Spilogale gracilis; assembly: GCA_004023965.1. Lineage (NCBI taxonomy): Eukaryota > Metazoa > Chordata > Mammalia > Carnivora > Mephitidae > Spilogale > Spilogale gracilis. Next base: position 23,478 of record PITA01013832.1, on the reverse strand, counting down.
ATAAATAGAAAACATATCATGTTCATGGAGCAGAAGGCCTGACATTGTCAGCATTAAACACCCTAAACTAACCCACAGATTAAATACACTCTTTTTCAGAATCTTGGCTGACTCCCTAAACTAACCCACAGATTAAATACAATCTTTTTCAGAATCTTGGCTGACTTCTCTGTAGAAACAAACAGCTGACTTCAAATTTCATATGACATTGCAAGGGGTCTAGAATAGCCCAACAATCCTGAAAAAGAACAACGTAGAAGGACTCACACTTCCTGATTGCAAAACTTACTACAAAGCAATGAAACTGTGTGTCACCAGAGTAAGGCTAGACATAGAGATCAATGGAGCAGAAACAAAAGGTCACTGCTAAAGCCATACACTGCTGATCAGCTGATTTTCAGCGAAGGCTGGAAGACCATTTAATGAGGATAAAATAGTTTTTTCAACAAATGGGGCTGGGAAAACTGGATAATCACATGTAAAAGATGAAATTGGATCCCTACCTCACACTATATAAAAAGATGAATTCAAATTCCATAAAGATATAAATGTAAGAGCTAAAAATACCAAATTCTTGGAAGAAAACATAGTAAATCTTCATGACCTCGGATTTGGCAAAGGATTCTTAGATATGATGCTAAAACACAAGTGACACAACTAAAATAGATAAACAAGATTTTATAAAAATTAAAAACTCATGTGTTTCAAAGGTGACCATCAAGAAAGCAAAAGGACCACCCATAGAATGGAAAAAAATTTGCAAATTATAAATTTGATAATACTGGTATCTAGAATATATCAGGTTTCAGATCTCCAAAATCCCTGTTGATTTTTTTTTTTTTTTGGTCTGTTTAACAATCAATAATGAAAAGAGGGCAAAAATTCCTGTAATCATATTAATTTTCAAATAAGATAGTTGAAAGATATTTTATTAGGAGAACTTGTGTTTAGAACAGCTAACTACTCCTGGTTAATTTACCCTCTTGTTAACTTGTAGTGACTTTCCCTACCTCTAATTAACTACTCTCTGTCTTAAAAATCTATTTGTTCTGATGGTTCTAGCTGCTCTCCTTTATTCTGGCTAGCTTTCTCTGATATCACTTTTCTACCCTTTAAATTTTAGCCTTGTCTGTTGTAACAAAATGTATCTTGATTTTTAGCAAATGAAACTGCCTTTCTTTGTTCAACTGGCAAATCTTAACATCTGTTTAAATCAGTTTCTAAATTGCAGCATGAGTAATGTTTTGGGGGGATAATCCCTCGTGGCAAGGTTGTCCTGTTGTGAGAAGCCTAGTAGTATCCTTGGCGTCAGATGCTAGGGGCACCCCTCAGGGATGAGGCCAGAAACCTCTGCAGACACCGCCCACTGTCCTGGGGGGGATGTAGGGGACAGCACAAGCACTCCCGGAGAATCATTGACTCCACAGTGCTGACCGTGGAACCCGTTTACGGCATCTCGGTTTATTTCCGTTCACCCTCCTCCAGCTTCTACCTTCAACACCCAGGATTGGTAGGCTCCCCGACGAGGTCTTCCTCCAAAATGCCCTCGGTGTGCTTTTCCAGAGTGGCACGTATCCTGGGGTCCTCAGTGCCTGGAACTAAGTCTCGTGTCCTCACCTTCAAAGGCAGTGTGACTGGCTATGTCACTCCAGCAGCTGTCCTTCCTTTGTCCTTCCTGCGTCCAGAGTCGTGGTCATAGCCTGTGGAGTCCACCCCACACCTGTTTCTGCATCTGGAACTTGCTCTTTCTCTCTTGAAGCTTTGCTATTTTACAAATTCACTGTAATGTATCTATCAGTGTTTTTAATTCTCTTATTTTTAAAGATTTTATTTATTTATTTTAGAGGGCAGGGGGAGGGGCAGAGACAGAATCTCAAGCAGACTCTGGGCTGAGAGTGGAGCCTGGCACGGGGCTTGATCCCATGACCCTGGGATCCTGACCTGAGCTGAAATCAAGAGGCAGAAACTGATCCACCTGCATCACCCAGGTGCCCCTGTCAGTGTTTTTGAACTGTATCCCATAGTACATTTGGTGGAGCCCATCAACCTTTATAAAGTCTTCTGGTTTTGTTTGTTTTACAATGAGATATCTCTCTTATTTCTGTAAATATTTGCCAGGATGTCCGTGGTCTGGACACAGCCTCCCTGCTTCCAGCCTCTATCCCTCTCAATTGTTCCTCTTATTTTGCCATTTCTGTGTTTCCGGCTTCCTTGTAAGACAGGTGGTAAACTTGATCTTCACTAAGTCAGCCTCTTGCTCTACCCATTCTGTTCTTTATCCCGTCTATTTTTTCGTTTCAACCATCAGAAACTTCATGCCGACTTTGCCATTTGGTTCCTCTTAATGTTTCTTGCTCTTACTTTGTAATATGATACTTTCCCTCCGCTCTCCAAACCTATGCTGGATGGATAGTTATGATGTTGTTTCCAATGGAAACAATTTGCTCCTTTGTTTACCTTTTGATAAGATTGTGCTGCGCAGACGTCTGGCAGCTCATGAACGCTCATTACCCAGGGCAAGAGAGACCCCTGCCCTGTGGGTCTGTGTCTTCACCCGAAGCTCACGGCACAGATGCAGTGAGGATGGCACCTGGTGGAAAACGTTCAGCGCCAGGAGTCCGCAGCGGGTCACTCGCACCTGCCTGGCCCTGGAGAGAAGCGTCCTCTGCGGTGGAAGGGACCCCCTGAGCTTGTGACCCATCGCTGCCCTGCCTGACTTCACTCAGCCATGGGGCAGGTGCTGACAGTTCCCAAGCCATGGAGGGGCACTGGTGGGGGCGCAGGGACAGTGGCCCCTCTCCTGGGGATGCGCACTGCAGCCGACTCCTGTCCTGCAAGATGACTTGGGGCACCCCCTTTAAGATAGCTGCAGGCTGCCGGCTCCCCAGTGTTCCTCACTATTTCCAATGACCTTGACATTCTCCTTAGGGCATGCCTGCAGCTATCTCTACATTAACAGCATGGACACCCTGGGGTTCCCCACCCCTGCCTCCTCCCGTTTGCCTTTTCAGCTGGAATGCTGCCTCGGATTTCCAACTCTACATCCCCCTCGGCTCACATATCCAATGCGCAAATACAGGGCCCTGTGTTCAGAGCATGCCCTGAGTGCACTGCCTGAGCCTCCCGAGGAATGCGGGGGTCTGGAGAAGCTCAATCACCTCCCCATCCTCTCAGCGCCAATGCCAGGGCCCCCGACCCAGCCCCCGACCTGGCCCCTGCCTGCAGAGGGCAGGTGTCAGGTGTGTCTTGGCTTGCTGTGGCCCTGGTGTCAGGTGGCTCCTTCCTGGCTTCCTTGGGTCCCACTGGAAAGCCACTCCCACGAGGCCTTCTCAGCCAGCTTCCCCTTTAAGGGAGAGAGAATGGGAGGAAGACCCCTAACAGGCCTTGTGCCAGGGGCTGTTAGGTGGGGAGCTGGCTCCTCCCCGGCTACGGCTACGCAACCCCAACCCCTCCGGAAGCTTCCTGCTGCCTTCCTCCAAAGGAACCATGGGCTTGCACCTGCTGGGCGCTGCCTGTGGTCGGGGACAGTGCTAGACTTGGGGGTGGTTAGCGGTGGGAGCCTGTGGGCCCCAGAAGCGCAGGCTCCCGAGTGACAGGTGGGCCCCCCCCCACACTAGAAGAACCCCAGGCTTTTCCAAATAGAAAGGAATAAACACATTCACATCACTACAGAAATTGACATTGTTGTGAAGTGGAAGTAAAATAAAGACAGCGGTGCTTACATTTGCACAACCAGGGCTGATAGCGTGTTGTGCTTCCTTTTAGTTGTGTGCTTGTGTGTGTGCACACCTGTGTGCATGTCTGCATGACTGCCTCTGTGCACCTGTGTGCATGTGCATGTGTGCAAGTGTGCCACGAAGTGTGCCTGTGTGCAAGTGTGTGCGTACGTGTATGCATGTGTGTGCACCGGTGTGTGCAAGCATGTGCACGAGGTGTTCCTATGTGCACCTGTGTGCACGTGTGTGTCTGTGTGCCCCGTGTGCACATGTGTGTGTGGGCACGTGAGCATGCGTGGACAGTACAACCACACCTGCTCTCATGTTCACCTGCACTGAGCATTTTTCCCTATCGCTGACCTCAACAACAGGGTGAGTGGCATCACAGGCCTTTCTAAGGAATGTGGTATTTCAGTTTAAAATGTCCTGGTGCCGCGTGCAGGCCTCTAGCGCCGCCTTCCGGCGCAGGCCTGGGAAGAGTGCTGAGTCCCAGGAGTCAGCTGTATGAGGCGGGCCTCTCTGGACGGCTTGCCACGGTGGAGAAGCCCCTTCCACGACGCCCTCCTCAGCACTGGTGACTGTCATGCTTCTTTATGTGGCTGGCTGGTCGGACCCCAGGGACCCCAGAGAGCCACTAGAGCAGCTGCGTTCCCCAGGCCCGGTGACACACACGCCCTGGCACGCTCATTTCTCTGTGTGTGTTTGAGGGATGGCAGCGGGGGACACGTGGTGTGGGGGGCGGAGGGCTCCCAGGGGCTGGCAGGGAGGAGAGCCGTGTGTGAGCGACTCCACGTGCTCATCAGACACGACAGGAGGGCGGGGAGAAGGAAAGGGGTCAGAGGCGGGTAGGGGTTAAGGCGGGCGCAGGACGTAGTGCTCCCAGCAAGGCCCGCCCAGGCACGCAGCTCTCACTGGTGGGGCTTTAAAGGGCCTGCTGCTCTCGCATCCTGGATGCCCAGACACCCGTCCAACTTGTGCACCCGACGGACCCACGGTCCCTGGCCCCTGCTGCTCCCGCGGGCCTGCTCCGCTTGCTGGCTGTCTTCCTCTTCTGGCCGGCAGGCACGGTCCCCACTGACCGTAGACCGAGGCCTGTCTCACATTCCTCCTAGTTTGTTCTATGAAGACCTACGGAGCTGCAGGCGGACCCATCTCAGATGCTTCTTTCAAAGGTCAATTATGGTTCCGAACAGGCCGTTCTGTGACAGGAGGCTTGTCATTGACACCTGAAGGTACCCACACAGTTACGCCAGGGCCACCGAGGCGGGAGCCCGCCCAGCATCCCCCGGGTCTCCCTCTCCTTCTGCCTCGTTCAGTGCCCTCCAAGCAGAGGGGCAAAAGAAAGAGCCCCTCGGGAGGCCGTCCCGCGCGTGTCCCATGCCTGCCCTTTTTGGCTCTGAACTCTGAGTGGCGAAAAGACAGGCCCCTGGGGGACATGCCCTAAAAGCGGCAAAGGCCACACAGGCATGGGGGGACCTGTCCACTTGCTACGCGCTTCCGCGGCAGGAACGGTGCCCAGCAGGCAGGGAGGGTCCTGTGTGCTCAGAACACCTTACTCTCTCCTGGATTATTTCCCAAGTGCCGCAAAACCCGGAGCCAGTCACTAACACCGGGACGGAGCTTTCCTTATGATAAGAACTTTACTATTTATAAATACAGTGCAAGAAAAACTATTCAAAAATAGCTTTTCCCCCAAAACCTTAAATAAAAACGTAAAGGCAAGCTCACAGGTAGGCAGAATGTCTCAAGACCTCTTCCCGTTCCCAAGGAGGGCTATGTGCCCCATGCACGCACCGAGAGGTGTCCTGCTCCCCTGCCCCACCGAGGCCCGCCCCCAGGAGAGCCAAGCCCGACCTGAGTGTCAGGCACAGGTTCCTGCCGTATCTGGACCAGGACGGATACGAGGGTAACACCTCATGAGGATCGTGTTTTCTCTGCATATACGTGTGACTTAGCAAGAGAAGCGGGGGAGCCCAAGTGCAGTGGGCAGGGAGTTTCTCTAGGTGCCCCAGTGTCCCCGACAAGCCATCCCTCTTTGCTGGGTAATGAAACGATTTTTACTCTTTTTATATGGTGCCAAAGAGGACAAGGGCGAGACAGAAAAATAAACTTGTTCTTGAATTGCTGAATGGAAAAACGCTATTGTCTGCGGTCATCGAAAAATCTGGCTCTAATCCCAAGGCCTCTGAAATGCATGGAGTCCTGCTGTTTCTCCGCCCTCTGGAGCCCATGGCAGAGGCCAGGCCCTGGCCTTCCACCCTGTGTCTCCCAGGGTGGAAAGCTGCCTGACATAGGAAGTCAAAACTTCCCGAGAACATTCTTGGTCTTTAATTTTTTTTTTTTTTTCTAAACTTGTAAGACTCTATCTACTTTCTCTGCTCTTCCCCAGGGCGGCTACTTGGAAGTTCTGGGGTATCAGAGGAGGCGGGGCCCTTGCTTCCTGGATGTAAGCTCCCCTGGCAGGTGGACCAGGATGTGGGGCTCCCCATTGTCACCGAGGCCTGTGCTCATTTACTGAGAAGCGACAACTGCTGGGTCTGGAAGTGGAGGGTGGGCTATGTGGGCGCACAGGCAGGAGCACTCTGGGCTGTGGGACGGGGGTCCAGCCGTGCCGCACTGTAAGGTGCCTGTATGTTTGGAGGAAGCAAGAAAAACCCAGCCGTGGCTCACGGACTCCCATGACGTGGAAGATGCTCCGGTTCACCCTCTGGAAGAACCCAAGGGGCTGCGGACCTCTCTCTGAACTTTGGTTAAAGGAGAAATCAATTCACCACAGAAATAGGAATGAGGCTGGGGCCAGATGCTGACCAAGGCCTTGGTAGTCTTTTGTGCAAAATAAGGCATATCTGAGCTCCACGTTAATGAGAACAAATAGGAAAAGAAATATATTGAAATAACTCCCCCCACAACGAAAGGCTCAACTGCCCGGAGACACTCAGTGGGAGAGCCCAGCTGCAGGTGGGTGGGGGGCTCGCCCTCCACTGTGGCCGAGGAACACCCAGGCAGACAGATATGTCCCCATGTCACTGAAAACCTTGAAATTCTTTCCAACTTGCAGGGGAAGAAAAATTCTAACTAAAAATGAAAACTTTGGGGCACCTGGGTGGCTCAGTTGGTCACATGTCTGCCTTCGGCTCAGGTCATAATCCCAGGGTCCTGGTATGGAGACCCCCATTGGGCTCTCTGCTCAGCCTGAGTCTGCTTCTCCCTCTCCCCCAGCTTGTGTTCCCTCTTTCTGTCAAATAAATAGATAAAATCTTTAAAATTTTTTCTTTTGACTTAAATTTGTCTTGAGACGAAACACCTTTATTCCGTTTCCCCCACTGGCTCGCTCTCCCGTTTACTGGAAGGCAAAGCAGCATCAAACATGATGGCAATTCTTCGAAGTCATCGATCTCATTTAAAATCTCATTTTTGTGTTAAGTGAAAATAAACTTTATTACAATGATATCGATCACAGACTATCAAAATATCCGTTACGTTTTACAGAGAAAAACCCAGCCACACTTGTGAGTGAAAAGCACGATTCTTCACAAGTCCTCGTGGGTTCAAACAGTCTGCCTGTGAGGACGGACATGTCAATGGCAGCCATGCGGGGAAGGCTGGCTTGTGGACTTCATGTGCGTGGCTGTGAATGTGCACCGGTCCAAGTCCAAGATCGTCCAAGGGACTTCCAAGTGCCTGAGACAACCTGACCACAGGCCCTGTTTCCCCGGGCTGCTGCAGGTGGGTCGGGGGGCCCCTTGTACCCTCCTGCGGGGGTCTGCTCCCGCTTCCGAGACTCGCCGCCGTGGCCTCCAGGCCCGGGCCCCCCGGCGCACGTGGCGAGTGGCGTCTACTTGCTGTCCATGCTGTAGCAGTGAATGTCGCCTTTCCCCCGGGCGTCGAAGCCGGGAAGCGGCTGCCCATACTTGTCCACGCACCAGCAGAAGCCTCGCTTCCTGCCCTTGGAGGGGCGGCACTGCGGGGGAGCACAGAGTGAACCCTGAGGGCGGCCAGGGGCCCAGGTACAAACCATGCATGTGGGGGAGGGGCTGCTCCAGAGGGGCGGGGCCATGCAGTTTTGTGCCCCGTGTCTAAGGAAGACACTGTTCCCTGTCACCCTGAAGGGACACCTGGGGCCGGAGGGGACGTCCCCCTGCCCTGTGCACCTGTCTCAGAGCGCCCGCCAAGATGCATAGGCCTGACGGGAACAGGCCGGTGGCAGACTGGTGTGACAGAGACCAGGAGGCCCGTGGCCTCGCTCATTCTGCAGTCACCGTGGCAAGAACCCGTGCATGCTGCTGTCCCGGGGAGCTCACGTGCGGGGGCGCACTCAACTAATGACCCCCCCCCCCCCGCCCAATCGTTCCATGAACACCTGTGAAGGATGGGCGAGGGGGACCAACAGGGGATCTCAGGGAGGCTTTTTGGCCCATGAGCTCAAGTCCCTATGATGGTTATCCATGACATCATCCTGTGTCCTTTCAGTCAGCCAGGGCCCCCAGGGGGGTGGTGCTCTGCTCGGAGGGTCAGGGGGAGGTGTGGATGGCCAGAGCAGGGGACGCAAGCTCACGAGGTTGCCACTCACCTGCTTCTTCTTATAGAAGCCCTTCCTGTCACAGTTGGGGATGTGGATGCCCCTGGGGCTAAGCATATCCAAGAACTTGAGTCGGTTCAGCGTGTCCTCCACCTCCCGGCGGCACGGCCCCTGTGGGGGGAACGCTTTACTGAGGAGTGCGTACGACCGCAGGGAATTCCATGCATCCATGGAGGGACCCGCCATGCCAAACCCCTCAACGACACAAACCATGGCTCCCTATCTGCTGTGAGGTCCCCAGAGCAAGGCCCAGGACTGGGGAGGGAGTCACCACAGGCCAGGGGAGTCAGACCAGGTGACACAACACCGCCAGCCTCAAGGCGTTCCTCCCCATGTCGTTAGACCCAGAGCCCCGAGATCCCACAGTGGGAAGGGTCCCTCCACACTCAGCCTGCCGCCCCTAGGAGAAGGCTCACGTATTCCGTCTCTCGCTTGGACTCGGAGGAGAAGTTCTGGGTGTCTGTGCTCTGGGACTCGTAGTCCACCTTGTAACGCTGGCTGTCCTTCGCATGACCTTTCTTGATGACATCCATCTTGGTGTGCAGGGGCTGGAGCTTGGCGTCGGGCACCCGGTGTGTGCTGGGGACGGCCTGGCCCTCCAAGCTCCCGGCACTGTGGTCTTCCTCCGACTCGCTGCTGTTTCCTTGAAGAGTGAAAGTGATACACGGGTGTGATGGCCATCTGTGGTCACCAACAGTCTTTTCAAAATCGTAACTGTGGCAACCAAGCTCCCGCTGGGTGGAAATATCATCCAGCAATTCAAAATAACCTTAAAAACACCTGGATAAAGTACTGTTCCACGGTATTAGCAGAGGATGGCTGTCACTCTACCCCAGGAAGCCCGCTTTGTAGAATAAAATCTGATGTGTGCTTTCAGAGCAGAGGTGGTGTGTGTGGGGGGAGGGGCGGGGAAGGGTTCTCACCGCCCAGCCTGCAGCATCTATCACCCTCTGCCAGCAGGGAGCACACCTGAGCGAGGATGATGCTCAGGATTTAGACCCCACAGGCTACCCCAAGCACAGCCTCCTGGGACTGGGGTGCTAGCACACTCTGCCCCACCCGCTGGCCCTGCTGAGTCAGAGGCACCAGGTGGGGGCAGCCATCCCGTAGGGACTCCGATTCCCCTGCTGTCCTGTGCCACCAGGCAGACTGGCCCAGGGGAAATATTACTCCTCTCCAGGGCTGGCTGCAGGCCCCCTGGCTCTGGGCACATAGGGTGGTGTGTGTCGCGTCCCGTTGTCACACCTCTCACTCACTGTCCACGCATGGGCTGGAAGGCCCCGAGGAGTTGCACAGACCCTGTGCATGACCCAGCGGTCACTGCCTGAGGGCCCCCCGCCACCCCCAGACACCACTCTGTGACAGACACGCTAAAATGAAGAGAACCGAGGCCCTCACACTGGTGTTGGGATGTCTGCAGTATCACTGGGTTTCAAGTGCATGACTACAGGTGGGGCTGACTGGCTCTGGGAAGGCTGCCTGGGTCACTCCGTCGCTCCATTCCACAAGCAGCCTGCCTCCCTCCTGGGAGGGGCTTGGCTCCCTGAGTGAGGGGCTGAGCACCCTCCTGGGGCTCCGCCCCTTATGCACAGTGGCGGCCTTCAGGAAAGCCAGCAGAGACCTCTGGCTCTAGGGGACTGGCGCAAACATCTCCAGGAGAATGCTCTGGAGGCTGGGGGGAGGATAGACTTGCCGCAGGACGTGCCCAGGGTAGGTGCACTCACAAGGGGCTGGGCGAACACCCTCTACTCCCTGGAACTCCACTTCCTCACCTGGGAGGATCCCCCGAGGTGGGGCGCCTGAGCGCCCAAGGGGTCTGGCGCCAGGGCAAGCACAGATCAGCCCAGCGCCAGATAAAGTTGGTTCTTAATTGGTAGAATTTGGTTTCATCGTCCTTTAACCTTAGGGTTTTTTCTTTCCTTTTCAGGGATGTACTGGGGACAAAGGAGATGCTAAGAGTATGTAAATAAACATATTTGCATTTCTTTTCCAAGAACTGAGTGATTTCTTAAACTGCCCCGGTTTTCTTTCTAATGCCTGCCGACTTCAGCAGGAACACAAAACCTCTGCTTTTAAGCAACAGATAATCTTAACTTCTGACTGCCATTTAAATGGACCTCCCCACCCCCACCGACTTTAGGTCTTCTAAAACCCTAGGTCTTTTAATCACATTACAATAAAACACATCAACCCACACAGCAGAGCTATTAAGGTAGTAAGGGCCATTACCGGCTCACTGAAATTCTAAGTGGCTCTAAGAAATTCTAAGATCACTTTTCGAATATCCAGAAAACGCTAGAAGGACGGAGTGCACAAAGCAAATGATGGTAACTGCCCAAAGACAAACGCGCCTAGCGATTTTAAATCCACCGCGAGAGAACAGCCCATTTTGCCTTACCACCAATCCTGGAATGGCGTCTGTTTCTCCAGGACCCACAGAGCCAGCCCTGCCTAGCAAAGACAGAGCCTCATGCAAGAGTGGAAATGTGCAGAACCCGAGTTGACAAAGGGACTTCCCTCGTGCCAGCTAGCTCTGCCCAGCCTGGTGCCTTGGGAGGTGAGGGATTTAGAGCAACCCCTGCAGACTCCATTTACACCGCTTCCTCAGGGTGATGTCCTTCACAGAGCCACACGACTGACAGTGGCCCAGCCTCCCAGGAACCCGATCCCATCCGTCCCACCTTGGATTAAGTGGCAAACAGTCCTGAGGTTTATCCGACCCCCTTCACCATCACCGGAATCTCTTGAGCGCACACTCCCTGAAGCCGCCGCACCCGGCGTTTGCCGGAGGACATCCAGGCACCAGGGCGGATGGGACCCGCCAGGGGGACGATGCACGACTGGGCAAACCGAATTTAGTCCCCACGTTCTTCCCTGCCTCTGGGGGACCTTGGGGATTCGCTACCTTCTGGACATCAGGCTGCCCAAACGCAAAAGATGCCAATACCCCATTCCTACCCTACTGTTTCTGGCGCACCCGAAGACACGTCATTGCTTCGCAAACCATAGGTCTGTGCAAATGTTGGCGCGTTTAAAGACAGGCACGGTCTCCTGCAGCGTGCCTGTCCACCGTCTCCAGTCCAAATCCGCCCCGACCGCCTCCCAGCTTCCCCTCCTCCCTCCGCATCCTTGGCAAAAACACGCTCGCTCCCAGTTTGCGGGACACGGAAGCGGCGTTCCCGAGGTGGGCCGAACGGGCCATGCCCGCGTTCCCGCGCTGCGTCCGCACCAAGGGCGGGGGGATGCTCCTGGGATTGGGATGGGTTATGACAACCCCTCCCTGAAAACCTTGGACCCAGTTTTGCCCCAAGCGCCTAGTAATGTGCCAGCGCTACGGGAACGCAGCGCGCGGAGGGCCGGCTGCAAACCGTGCCGCGGGCGAGGGGCCTCGCTTTCTGCGCCTACAGCACCAGCGGCGGGGAGAGCGGAGGGTCCCCGCCCGGGGCCGACGGGCGCCGGCGGCTCACCTGGCGCGGACGACGCTGGCAGCAGGTAGGCGCGCAGGCGGCCCGCGGCGCTGGCGTTGGCGCAGAGCCCGCGGCCGTCCAGCAGCGCCTGCAGCGGGCGCGGCTCGCCGGGCGGCGGCTGGCAGCGGAGGCCGGCGCCGCAGCGCTCGGTGTAGACGCCGCACGACTGGCCCTCGCGCAGCGCGCACGTCAGGCAGCAGCCGCAGCCCGGCTCTCTCACCAGCTCCGAGCACGCGGACGCGGCGGGCGGCGGCGCGCACTGCGCCAGAGCGCGCGCGTCGCACGGCTCGCAACGCACCACGGGGCCCGCGCCCGCAGAGCCCGCGCCGGCCCGTGCGGCCGGCGGCCCGCGGAGTAGCGCCAGCGCGGTCAGCGCCGCGGCCCAGAGCGCGGGGCGCGCCCGCTGCATGGCGCCCACCGCCGGGGCCCGCTGTCGGTCCGGCCGGGGCGCGCAGGGATCGAAGGATAGCGCGCGGTGCGAGGCTGCGGGAGTGCGGTAGGTAGCTACCAGTGCTGTGCGCTGCGCCGCCGTTTTCGCATCTGGGCGGCCCGAGCACGCTGGCCGCTATATAGAAACCGGGTGGCCGAGGACACGCCCCGGAACGGCGCGCGGGGTGGAGGGGGAGGGGGCGGGCCGGCGCACACGAGGCTCGGGGCTCTCGCCGCACCCGGGGCCGTCGGGCTGGGGGCGGGGGCGCGCAGCGCGCGCGGGCGCCCAGGCACCTGCTCCACGCGCGCACTCCGGTCCCTTCGCCACCCCGCAGTGCGGGGGAACTCGGCAGCCCCGCCACCCCGCCGTTCCCAGCGCTACGGCCAGCCCGGCGTTTCTGGCGCCCCTGGCCAGGCCGCCGCCGCCGTCACCCTTCTCCCCCCGGGCCTGGGTGAGGTCGCCGCGTGGAGACCTGGTGTCAGGGAGACCGGCGTGCTCCGCTCCTCACCGAATGCACTCTGCGAAGCTTTGCAGAATTGGAGTCCTCGGGTCCGGAAGGTCGTGTGACATTTCAGAGTGGGAATACCTGATTCGCATCGAGGTCTCTGGTTTTCTCTGCACCTGCGGGGCCGTTCGCGCCCGCTTCCCCTCCTCCTCCCGGGACGTACAAATGCGTGTTTGCGGGTGCGCACGTGGTCTTCGCGCGTCCCAGGTTCCCTTCTCACAGCGGTTAAGACTCCCTGGGTATTTCACGCAAAGTTCCCAGCTGGCAAAGGGGGCTGGCCCCGAGTGGGTCTTTAGCAGGCTTATCGGAGCTTGCACGACACCACTGTTCGTGTAGGTATTCTCCCTGATTATGTTCTCAAGTGGAGTTTACGTCCCCAACAAAACGATGATAAAAGCAGTAAAGCGAGCACTACCGAGGTGTCATTAATAACCGAATAGTCCTCGCAGTTGACTATTTTTACTATAGTTTTTCCAGGACGCCTTGTATCCCTGTGCTGGGTTCCTTCCTGTGCGTCGAAGTGGGGATTGTTTGGGATTCTCCCTTCTCTGCACGCGGTGGTGAAGTCCTGAGGTAGCGCTCCCGCCGGGTGTTTGCAAAGGTGTCCGGTCGTCCCTTCCCGAGGTGACCAGCAGAGGGCGCGAGTGGTCCAGGATTGAATCTGCCCTTTGCGAGGGCGCACTGGCCTTTGCGAGGCTGTTTTGCCTAGAGCGTGTAGATGGAAGAGACCCCCGCGGGAGGGGACTTTCCTGGGCGCTGCTGCAAAGAGTGCCTTGCCCTAGAAAGTGGACAGATGTCTTGGAGGAGCACTGTGAAGTTTATAGTAGAAACCGCTCCTCTGGACCCCCTTATGTTTCCCTCTGCCACTCCCCCTCAGCCCCTTGCGCAGTTGTGGGTGAAGCTAGCTAGCATGCATCCCCTGTGTGTTTGCTTTGTGTAGGTAGGTGCAGACGTAGGTGTGTGTGCATGTCCTCCCTTAGAATGGGAAGATGTTTGCTCGCAGTAAACACACAGACAACAGATTAAGAAAAAGAGTCATACTTGAGGCTCTCCAAGGAGAGGAGATCAGAGACATAAAGGGGCCTGCGTCCCGCAGAGGTGCGCACTTCTGTCCCCTAGGTTCAGCGCCCAGGCTCTGGAGACCCGCCCTGTTTACCGTTCTCTGTGCACGACCTCCCGCCTGCCCCCCATCCCTCTTGTCCCTGTATGTCAGCTGTCTTGGCCTCCGAGGAGAGGGTCTCCGATTGCACTGGAAAATTAGGGGAAGCAGAAAATTCCCTGAGGGTTCACCATTTGCAGAGATCTCGATTCTGAAACTAGAGCCGGTTGTGCAGTCAAAGATCCCTGAGCTCCTTTGTGTTTAGGACAGTGTCATATGGGAGCCGAGGCGGCCACCTGGCAGCGTTGTCCTCCTGAGTGGCGACTGGAAAGCTCTGGGAGAACACCTGGGTCCTTGGTTGCGGGGGGGGGGGGGGGGGGGGGGGGGGGGGGGGGGGGGGGGGGGGGGGGGGGGGCAGTTGCAAGTGGGGCGCAGAGGCCCTAGGGGCGCCAGAGAGCCAGGCACCGTGCCTGTGGGCAACCCCAGCCTCCACTGTAAGTCTCGGGAATAGTCACGACCACGGGTGGTGGTGTGGCAGTCATCCCTTCCCTGTGGAATCCTGCAGCAGACACGTGGGTCTGCAGCAGCGGGCAGCGACCTGCAGAGAATTATGTTTCAATACGCACTCATGTTTATTTCACAAAAGGGCAGAGATTGCTCTATACCCCCCCACCCCCCCACCCCCCCCAGATTGTCATTGTTGGGCCGGGGAGGACTTGGGTGGGGAGAACTAAATTTTGCATCATGATAGTTGATCTTGTCAGACTTTGATTCATCTGACAGTCATGGTTAATTAGCATAAAGTAGGGTGGTCCGTGGAAAGATGGTCCCCACCACCCTGTCAAAGGTCCCTGGCATACAGTGGCTTAATGATTGTAGAGTCGTGTACAGCCATAGGGAAACGGGCAGAGGCAGAATAGTTCCCTCTCCCTAACAAATTCAGTTGGCCTGATTATGGTTTGTGATGCTGGGGTCAGCCTCTCATTGTAAGGAGAGAACAGGAGGCAGCCTTACTTGGTACAGTAGACCCTGAGTAAGAAGGCCCTAACTCCCAGAGGCAAGGAATGTGGGGGATCTCATTTCAGAACTTGGTGGCAGGCTGTCTAAAGCTTCATTGTTTCGTGCTAGGAGAGGTATGGGTGGGGACAGGAACCTAATTGTCCCTCTGTCAGATCTTCTGGGCGAGCCCCCCGGTTCTGGGTTCGGGCTTTGGGGGTGCATTAGGATGTTACTGTTAATAAGGATGCTAGAAATGGTCTTAACCTACAGATAAGAGCAGCAAAGTTTCAGCTGTCCATTTAATTCACAGTTACCCTTCTCACGCTGGCTCTGGGGTCTCACAGGTTGGCCAGAGCAGACCGTGGGGGGCAGTGGGTGTCTGTGGGGCCTGTGTGGTTTGAGGTGGTGGCGTTCCAGTGGAGTCTTTCCAGATGTGGAAGAGCCTAACGGAGGGGAAGAGCTGGGAGGGAGTGTGTGTGCACGCAAGGACCTTTACTCTGTGTGCCTGGGGGGTTTGGGGGGCTCGGGAGGGATGGGGGTCTCAGGGTGGAGGTGGACTTCTGAGGTTCAGAAGTGTGGACGGGACTCGACAAAGTGGACTGGGGGGGTTGCTGGTGGTGTTGGATACCCGCAGTCTCAACCTCGAGACCTCAGAGTCACTGTGTCCTGGTCAGTCCAACAATTTGGAGATGGATGAAGGGCCCCCAGAGAAAGACAGGAGACAAGTTTTCCTGGGACTCCACCGGCAAGGTGTGGGGCTCACCTGGGACCCATGATCCTTTTATTCCTTCCAGTCTCTCCCTTTTGGAATGGGAATGCCCAACTTCTCCCTCCGTGTATTTTGGGAGCAGATCCTACCTTTTCTAGTTTAAAAGA
The DNA here is from genome assembly GCA_004023965.1 of Spilogale gracilis. Classification (NCBI taxonomy): domain Eukaryota; kingdom Metazoa; phylum Chordata; class Mammalia; order Carnivora; family Mephitidae; genus Spilogale; species Spilogale gracilis. The sequence continues at coordinate 7,807 of PITA01013832.1, read as the reverse complement.
GCCGCACATGGAGAGGAATCATAGTGGTCCAGTGTTACCCTTCTGGGCCATTTGGACAAGTAGGTGATGAGACTTGGAGCCTTTTGAATTGATGGTATTTATTTATTTATTTATTTATTTTAAAAATATTTTATTTATTTGACAGAGAGAAACACAGCCAGAGAGGGAACACAAGCAGGGGGAGTGAGAGAGGGAGAAGCAGGTTTCCTGCTGAGCAGGGAGCCCGATGTGGGGCTCGATCCCAGGTCTCCGGGATCATGACCTGAGCCGAAGGCAGTCACCCAACCAACTGAGCCACCCAGGCGCCCGAATTGATGGTATTTAGATGAGATTTGGGATTGAGAGTTAATTTTGGAGTGGAGGGTGTTGAGATGAGCTGGATGGGTCTGTAGGTGGGACGGGTGTGGACTTTCGGAGGCAGAGGCTGAACTGTAGGCGGTTGGATAGTGTCAGCTGAAATTCACGTGTGCGGAACCTCGGGCTATGACCATATTTTTAAGTTTGTCTTCGAGGATGTGATCAGTTAAGAGGAGGTAATAAATTTCCTTTATTTTAGGTCACCCAGTTTGTGGCAATGGGTTGGGCAGCCTTAAGAAACAAATAAATTTTTGAATCTGAAACAGTGAGATTGGATGCAATTTCCAAAGCAGTGAGTCAGGCCATGCTGGCCAGAGGACCAGTTAGAAGCCTGAGGCCTGAGGCGTCAGAATAATGAAGGCTGAGCTATCAGAGAGGAAGGAGAAGAGCCAAAATGAGCATGAAGTCGGGGGAGAAGGGTTTGGAGGGCTGAAAGTGGGAGGTGGCCCGGGAATGGGGGTCAGGATCCTGGTGGCACATAAGTTGCCCTGGGATGTTGTCAATGTAAAGTTAAGACTGATCAGTCTGACCATCCTGTTGGTATACTCAGCAACAGGTGCTGGCCAGGAGCAGTGGGACAGTTGGTTCACTAGGTGTGGTTTCCCTAAGAGAGGAGGCTGAGCTAGGAAGAGTCAGGGGACAAGCCAGCTGAGGGCTCCAAAATCACTTCTCCTTTCTGTTTTAGAGCTTTTGATGCTTGTATTTGGAGGCTCTGAATTCTGTGCACACTTGTAGAATTTCTGTGTTCTTGATGAATTGACCCTTCAGTGTTCTTCCTTTTTCTGTTGATTTCTTTGCTGCATAATCCACTCATTTGGTATAAGTTTAGATACTTCGTTTCTTTTGATTGCTGTTTGCTCGCTCTGTTTCTGTCCCTTTACTTTTTAATTGGCTTACTTAAGGATTAGATAATTATTCCTTTAGAAGTATTTGAAATTAGACAATCTATAGTCATTCTTCAGGAAGTATGGGGACATCTGTTTTCAAAGAGTAATCCCAGATACTTTATTTGTTCAGTTTTCTACCATTGATAATCAAACTTTTAAAAATCATCACTGAGTGTTCCCCAAGAGATGAGTATTTGTGTCGACGCTGAAGAGTTTTTGTAAAAGATATAGATAATTTGCCTCAAAGAGCTTCTGAGAAACACAGTATAAACATTTACATTAGAGACAGAGCTCGCTGTCTCCACTGGGACTTGCCACAGAGTCAACAGATTTGCTTGTAAGCCTGTACAGACAGACAGATAGACAGCCGCACGAGCTTTGATCACAGGGCTTTGCCTTGGAAAGAGTGTGCTCCATTACGTGTGGCTTTGATTCTGAACTACAGTTGGGCTGAAAACCCAGTGTCAGCCATGTGGACATGCGCACAGCCTCCAAGCACCGTCCAGACTCCTGGGCATCCCAGCTCTGGCTCTGATGCGGACCTCGGGGGCACTCAGAAGGGCATGTGCTCATGTTCAGGGCAGGAGGAACTCTGAAGTTCCACTCTCCCCCATGAGCGACTGGCCACGCGTCTCTAAGTACGCGTGCCCACATCCGGATCAGCATCGTGCCTTACTTTATCTGGTGCATTTTTATTTTGTGATCCTACTTTTCTCTCTTCTCTGGAGGCTGACCTTCCTTTGTCCACTCTCTTTCCTCTTGTGTTGTACTCATAGTTTCTTGGTGTTTCTGACTCCGTCCTCTGCATGAGGAATGTTAGGTTCCCCAGACTGTCTGCGGAGGGTCCTGTTAATCATCTTTTGGAGAAATGTGGTTGTTTTTGTTTGTTTCTCTTTGCGGGATATCAGCGTGGTTATCAACCACAAGTTCTGTTTCGCCATCTGTGGCCAGGGCTTCTAATCTCCGCTCTGCTTCACAACCTTTGCTGTGTTGCCTTGAGCCCCTCCCACTCTTGGGTCCCTTGGGCTGAGCCTGGGGCGTGGGCACGTTCCCACTCAGAAGCAGGCAGTCTCCCCCACGCCAGCCTCTCTCTGGGGCTGCCCACCTTCTGTGGCTTGCAGCGGTCTCTTTCCTCATCTCCAGCCAGAAGCCCAGTGCCTTTTCCTGCAGTTTGGGTTCACTGTGCTGTAGATGCTCCAAAATGGGGCCACCCCTTGGGGAAAGCTCAGAGGGAAAAGAAGGGAAGATAACCGGCATTTCCTGCCAACCCTGTTGGCTTTAGAAGCTCTTTCTCTGAGTTCCTCTGCCCAGAAAGCCAGCATTGCACCTTCTGTGCTTCGAGCTGCCCCCGCTGCAACACCGGAGCAAAGAGGAGCCTTTACACCAGGAGACACTCCTTTTTGGGCAACCTTTCCATGCGCTGGCTCCCCTCTACCTGTGTTGGCTGTGGTTACTGCACATGTCAGTTGCAGTCAGGGGCTGGAGGAGTGGGGGAAACCTCACTCCCATCGTAGTCAGACGTGGCATCCCGGTTGTTGATTTTCACGATTGTACTTTTACTTCTTCCTACTCATTCAGAGTTATTCTTTAGTCATTTTGCTGTACTCCCTAGAAATTACGAAGGTCTTCTTCATTTATACAGTTTTAGTATTGGCTGGTGCTTTTATCCTCGTTGATAAATGAAATGAATGAAAGCAATGAAAGGACATTCAGATGTTTTATTTCTGCTCATGCCCTCCTGATTGTTATGTTTATTAATTCTGTCTATAGATTCTGATTCAGTCCCAGAGCATTTTATGTTCTTGTTTTAATACAGTTACTGTTCCTTTGGCTATAGTCTCATAATTCTTCTGATCTCTTCCTTCAGTTTTCTGTCTGCAGTGTTCTCATAACCAGTGTTTACCAATTACGTGTGTTCCACCCTTTTAATCTAAACCTAGATTAAATTCATCATTTATATAGCAGGTAGTTGCGTCTTGCTTTTTATTTTTGAACCCGGTCTGATGATCTCAGTCTTTTAATTGGACTGTTTTTGTTAATTAACATTTAATAGAGCCATCATAGGGTCGGACCAAGCCTACCATTTTCCTGTTTACTTTCTCTTTGTCCCATTGAATCTTTGTCCTGCTTTTCTTTCTCTACATTCTTTGGATTCATTAAATATTTGGTATTGCACTTCATGTCCTCTATTGACTTTTTTTGTATTTTTTTTGATCTTTGATTTTATCGATTACAATCACCATTCTGCCCTTTTCTCAGGGTGCCGTGGGTTAATATTGGACCACAAATGTAAGAAGGAAGAGCTTTAGAAAAACATGATTTTGTTACCAGGTCCGCCGCTCACTCTTGTGCTATTGAGGTAAAATATGCTCACATACATGTTATAAAACACACAGCACAATGTTATGATTTTTGTTTTAAAGAAGTAATAGTCTTGGGGCACCTGAGTGGCTCAGTTGGTTAAGCATCTGACTCTTGATTTCAGCTCAGGTCATGATCTTAGGGTCATGATATTGAGCCACTCGTCAGGCTCTTTGCTCACAGAGAGATTCTCTCTCCCTCTCTCCTAGTCCCTCTCCCTGTATGTTCTTTCTCCCCACTCCCCTAAAAACAATAAGACCTCAAAAAATTAATAGTCTTGGGGCACCTGGGTGGCTCAGTTGGTTAAGCGACTGCCTTCGGCTCAGGTCATGATCCCGGAGACCTGGGATCGAGCCCCACATCGGGCTTCCTGCTCAGTGGGAAGCCCGCTTTCCTCTCTCTCACTCCCCCTGCTTGTGTTCCCTCTCTAGTTGTATTTCTGTCTGTCAAATAAATAAATAAAATCTTTAAAATAATTAATAGTCTTAAATATATCTTTTTATGTTTTTTCTTTGGCCACAGTCAACTCCCTCTGGTGCCCTGTGTTCCTCCCGGCAGACGTGTGCTTTCGTCATGGACAATCCTGATGGCCTGAAGGTCTCCGTGGTATTTCTTTTCATGTAGACCTGCTGCTGTGGATTCTCTCAGCTTTCTTTTTTCCTGAAAATGATTTATTTTGGCTTCATTTCTGAAGGATATGTTTACTAATTGTAGAATTTGGGTTTGGAAATGTTGTTCTTCAGCATTTGAAAAAATATCTCATTTTCATCACCCTGGTTTCCTTTGTTTTTAGGAAAATCTCCCTGCCTTTCTTTTTGTTGTTGCACAGAATAAAGTTATTTTCCCCCTGGGTGTTTTTACCCATTTCTCTTTGGTTTACGGAAGTTCAACTAGAACGTAGAATGGTGTAGATTTTTTTGGTCTTTATCCATCATGGGATTTGTGAGCATTTGAATTGTTGGTCTGATGACCGACACACAGCATTGGGAAGTTCTCTCTTGTTTTCTGTTCAGATCTTCTCTGTTCCATCTCTCCTCTGTGAACACAGCTGTGTTAGTGTTCTCTGCATGTGTGACACAACCTATTTCATTTTTTTTCTGTGGTTTAGTTAAAGCTTTCTGTTAATTTATTTTTCAGTTCACTGATGGTTTTCTTTTGTTCAACCTCCATTAAGCCAACTGAATGTTTCCTTATTTTTGGTTATTACTGTATTTTTTTTCATTCTAGAATTTCCATTTGGATCTTTTCTGTAGATTTCATTTCTTTGCTAAAATTGTCTATCTTTTAATCCATTCTCAGTTTTCTTTAATTACTTTAGTATATTTATAACAGTTGTTTTAAAATCCTGCTAACTCTGGGGTGCCTGGGAGGTTTGGTCATTAAGCATCTGCCTTCAGGTCATGTCATGATCCTAGGGTCCTGGGACTGAGCCCCGTATCGGGCTCCTTGCTCAGCGAGGAGCCTGCTTCTCCCTCTCCCTCTGCCGCTCCCCCTGCTTGTGCTTTCTCTCTCAAAAAAAAATAAATAAAGTCTTTTAAAAAAATAAAATCCTGCTAATTCCAAAATCTGTCTTATTTCAGTATGCCTCTATAACTGTTTTCTTTTTTCTCTGAATATCTGAGAAGTTTTGATTCTGTGCTTGACTTTGAATATAAAGGACAATGGGGAGGTTGTGCATTGTGCTTTGTTGGGTGGGCGGAGGGAACAGCCCTCACTGTGGTCCATCCAGAGTCAGGGGCTGTGGTGGGTCCCCGTGTTAGTAGTTGCAATTCATCTCTGGTCTCAAACGCCGTGAGGGCCACAGCAGATTCCTCTCTCTCTACTCAAACCATTGGCTCTAAATACTTCAGAACTATGGAGATATCTCTCCTTCCAGATTTTTGAGTAGGAGGGTTGGCATCCGGGACGGGTGAACTAGCTCCGTGTTTTGGGGTCCTCCAGATTCCAGCCCCCCCATGCCAACCCATTAAATCTCCTCATCCTGGCATACTTGCTCGTTTTCTTCTCTATGATGATCCCAGGGAGCAAGTGGCCATTGGTCTTTTCTCATGGGGGAGAGTTTAGAAAAACTTTTTTTTTTGCATCTGCATATTTCTACATATTTCTGATGGGTTTAAATACAACACAGTTTTATTTAGAAGTGCATTTTCTTTTCTCATTGTTTGGGTGGGAGTGACGGTCTTTTGCCATTTTCTACATCCCACCTTGAGGCAGACCCCCACCCACCAGCACAGGTGCCCGGCAGTCCGTCCCGCGCAATGTGAAAACTCGCTCAGTTCCTCCCAGGGGATGCACATTTGGGCTGCTTCTCCTCTCTCCTTTCCTGGCCTTTTTCTTTTTGTATTGTAAAACACGGCTACCATGTGTAACCCGGTGCATTTGTCTTCTAACATACTTGCCGGAATATTCCTAGATGTGGCATTGCTGCGTCGGAGGGTAAGTGCATGTGTGATTTATCTCCTTACTCTCTGCAGGAGCTGAGCCATTTGGCTTCTCCCCTAGGCGTAAAGAAAGCATGTTCCTTTGTCTTTCCTTCTTGTAAGTGATCAGTCTTTTGGATTTTTGCCAATTTGATAGGTGAGGAATCGTAACTCAGTGTGCACTTGGCTGTCAAAAAACATCGGGGTTTCAGCATACATTCAAATAGACCACATATAACTCTTGTCTCCCCCCAAAACTTAACTACTAATACCCTATTGTTGACTCAATGCCTTACATAACAAAAAAAGGTTGATTAACATGTTTTTTGTGTTATTATTATATCCTATATTCTTACAATAAGCAAGTCAGGGAAAAAAAATGTTATTGGGGAAATCATAAGAAAGAGAAAATACATTTACAGTGCTATACAGTATGTATAGAAGAAAACCCCTGTGTAAGGGGGCCTGTGCAGGTCAAACTCAGTTGTTCAAGGGCAACTATACATGGAATTTGCTTTCTGCTTATTCTGAGTGAGTTGAGCATCTACTTCTGTATTTAAAGTTCATTTTTCAATTCTTCTTTATCACTTGTTCATACCTTAGCTCATTTTCTTTTGGATTTCTTGTTCATTTTTTTCCTCACTTCTCTGTACGAAGAAATTTCATGTTTTAAGGCTACGCATCATTTGTAATATACGTGGCATGTACTTTTCCCTTTTAATTTTTTCTCTGTCCTTTTCATGTTTTGCAATGATTTTCCAAAATCCACCTGGAAATCTAGTTGTTGGAGACATCGGTAGTAACTTTGGGCACATTTGTGCCCATTGAGATTTTTATTTAGAAGATACATTTCAGACTTACTGTCGCATCCCAGCTGGCTTTCTCTGATGTCTCTGTCTTTCCTTTATTTTGAGAGAGATTGAGTGTGAGGGCGAGCTGGGACAGGAGAGGGAGGTAGAGGGAGAGAGAGAATCCACCCCCAGCATGGAGTCCGATGCGGGACCACATCCCACGACACTGAGATCATTGACCTGAGCCAAAATCAAGAGTCGGACACTCACCCGACCGTGCCACCCAGGTGCGCCATGACCGGCCTTCCCAACAGCCCTGCGTGGCCATTGGGCCACATGGAGGTTCGTCCTGAAGACACAGCTCTTCCTTTTGTAGGAGTCTTTGCTGCCTTTCCCGTCCAGATGATGCAGGAATGAAAAATCAGGGGCAACAGAGGAAGGCCGAGCCTTGATTCGGGTTCAGATCAGGACGGGCGGCTGCTGTAGCACCGGCAGCCGAATTGGGGTGGGGGGGCAGATACGGAGAAACTTGGACACGCGTCTCTGTGCTAGACATCTTGGCTGGTTTATAAAATTTAACTTTGTGGGTTCTACAGATGAGGAGTCAGACCCAGGGAGCCCCTCCGAACAGGCTATTAGAATGGCTAGTGGCAAACACAAGGGACACATTCTGTGTTTTCCTAGCCCAGAGTACACGCTGACGTACAGATCTCTCCATGATCCCGACCTTCTCTCTGCTGTTTCCCCAGCGTAGAGGCCACTGTTCCCCAAGCTGGCGAAGCTGCATTTACTTTCTGAGCTTGATGACAGAGGATAAAAGAGGCAGCCAGATACAGACAGGGTGAAGCGAGGGAAGGTATTAGGCATGGGTGGGACCGGTTTCCCCCAGCAGCTCAGGGGCTGCTCTTTGAGGCTGCCCTTTTTTCTCTTTAAAGCAGATGTTTCTTTATTGCTCAGACCACCTGTCCCTGCCGGGGGGGGGGGGGGGGGG
>PITA01013831.1:5201-55446 GCA_004023965.1 Spilogale gracilis | reverse complement strand
CCCACTTGCCGGGACCTTCCCATAATCCAGCCTCAGGAAGCACAAAGGGCTCTTGGCCATATGCCATTTGAGTCTGCTTTCTTCACTAGGAACATGTGGAATTAATAACCTGACCCTAGGGAAGCAAGGTCTTGGCTGTTCCATTTCCATGAAATAATTTACATGTGATAACCAAAGAAAGAAAACAATAATATAACATTTTCCTGGAACTTTATATTATGCACGTGACAAGTGTCCTCACAACCTTGTATTATTCTGTTAAAGGACAGAGAATCGCCACATTTCAGGGGTCCAAAAAGAAAGGAACGTTGCATATCATTATCAGTTCTGAGCATAAAAGACGAAGGCCATTGCAAAATGGAAAGCTAGCGACCAAATCATCTCACAGAGGATCTCCGGTATTCTGAACCACCAGAGATGGGGTAGGGCTGGTTGGAAGCAGAAGCTGAGTACGAACTGTAGGACCAGACTGCCTTGCTTGAAACCGGGCTCCTTCTCCTAATAGCTGTGTAATTCTGGGTGTGCCAGTTACCTCTTCTGTGCTTCTTTCTTTCTTTCTTTCTTTTTTTTTTTTTTAAGATTTTATTGATTTGACAGAAACACAGCCAGAGAGGGAACACAAGCAGGAGGAGTGAGAGAGGGAGAAGCAGGCTTCCTCCCGAGCAGGGAGCCCGATGTGGGACTCGATCCCGGCGCTCCGGGATCATGACCTGAGCCGAAGGCAGTCGCCTCTCCAACTGAGCCACCCAGGCGTCCCTCTGTGCTTATTTCTTGATTATTTCTTGATTGGGGATTACATGACTGTAAGACATGCAGTGGTTTAGAGGGAAGCAATTTAGAGGGAAGCAATTTGAACCAATAAATAGTTTACTATATATTTACTATACTGATATATAGTAAACTATTATAATCTACTCCATTTCTGCTAAGATACATGGAATAGTTCTAGGAAAGCAACTTCTTTACTAGAGGGCTGGAAAACTAGTGTGGATAACATCTGATTATCTTTAAGCTTAACTTCAGTAGAAAATACAGTCTCAACAAGAAGCCCAACACGGGACTCGATCCCAGCACCCTGGGATCATGACCTGAGCAGAAGGCAGATGCTTCACCGACTGAGCCACCCAGGCGCCCCTCTTCTTTCCTTTTTATTTTTTAAATTTACTTTTAATTTTACTTTTAATTTAATTTTAATTTACTTTTCTAAATGTTGCTATCCTACAAAAATTTTAATTACAAATATAACCTTCAGTGTTCTATTGGACAGTGCTACTCTATACCTTGATGGTTGTGGTGGTTGCAGGACTGTGTATGTTATCAAAACTCAGAAAACTTGGGCGCCTGGGTGGCCCAGTGGGTTAAAGCCTCTGCCTTCAGCTCAGGTCATGATCTCAGGGTCCTGGGATTGAGGCCCGCATCGGGCTCTCTGCTCAGTGAGGAGCCTGTTTCCTCCTCTGTCTCTGCCTGCCTCTCTGCCTACTTGTGATCTCTCTCTGTGTGTCAAATGAACGAATAAAATCTTAAAAAAAAAAATTCAGAGAACTCATGTAAAGAGAGATTCTGCTGTAGGTAAATTATATCTCAATAAACACAACAGTTAAAGGGTGCCTGGCTCTTGATCTTGGGGCCATAAGTTCTAGTCCCACATTGGGGATGGAGATTACTAAAACAAACAAATAAACAAATGAATCTTTAAAAAATGTTTTAAAGAAAATGAAAGTCTTGTTTGAAAAATGCTTTTGAACAACGTCTGTCTCTTAAAGTTCTGACCTGTTCATTCCACAGTCTTATAAAATAGCGTGGTAATAAATTTGGTGCCTGGCTAGGAGAAGGGATTTCCTTGATCTTTGGCCAAAAATGTTCTTTCCAACTGCCAGAAAGGGCTCATGAGAAAGAGAGTGCAAAGTGTTGGCCAGAGAATGATTGAAATCAGGAAAGAAGTCAGAGAAGGAAAGATTGCATAGGAAGAAGGATCAACAGAAGCTTCAGGGAAGTAGAAAAAGAGCTGTGAAAGCAGCTGGCATGGCAAATAGGACAGACAGGAGGCTGAGATCATGATGTAAAGTATCTGAGCTAATGATTTGGGAAGTGATGAAATATTCCATTCTGCGACTGCAAAAAGGAGGCTCTGGTGAAGACGAGAAACAACACGCAGATAAGATCAAAGAACTGAGCACTGTATGTTAACTCAACTAGAATTCATTCATTCGTTCATTTATATCATCTTTAGAGAGAAAGCGAGAGCAGGGGGAAAGGGCGGAGGGAGAGGGAGAGACAAACACAGGCAGACTCTGTGTGAGCACCGAACACACATGGGGCTTGATCTCGCAACCCTGAGATCACAACCTGTGCGGAAACCAAGAGCTGGTGCTTGGCCAACTACGCCACCCAGGCATCCTGATGACTAGAATTTAAATAAACACTTGGGAAATAAATAGATAGATAAAAAGATAAATAAACCAACGTTGCTATTTCTGAGGGTATAAAAAAGAAAATGATAAGACACTAGAGCTGATACAAGAACTATGGGAAGGATGTAGCCACACGAGAAACTGAAGGTAGGACCAAGCAGCAGGTCCAAAGGGTTTGAGTCAAAAGAGTTTGGCCTATTCTAGGAACTGTAGCTCAGGGTGGCTGGAATATGATAAATGAGAGCAGACAGATTGGCAGGGGCTGGATTTCTCAGAGCTTTGCCTAAGACCAAGCAAGGAGTTTGGCTTCATACTAAGTGCAATAGTAAGGCAGTATGAAAGACCATAGAGGTCTTTCAAGCAAAGAAATGTCATGATCCTAGATGTTTTAATTTTTAATTTTTTTAATTTTTATTTTATTATTTTTAAAGGTTATTTATTTGAGAGAGCAAGAGAGTGAGTGCTCAAGGTGGGAGGGGGTAAAGGGAGAAAGGGAAACTCAAGCAGACTACACTGAGTCCAGTGCCCAATGTGGACTGGAACTCACAACTATGAGATCAAGACCTGAGCCAAGATCAAGAGTTGGTCTCTCTGGTCACCTAGGTGGCTCAGTCAGTTAAGCATCCCATGGAGCCTACTTAATAAATAAATACATGCACACACACGATGTTGTCTAGGGAGCATTAGGATAAAGAATCTAGAAACCATGTCACCAGAGGGAAGGAACTGTATATTTGGCCTGAAGATAATCAAAGAAAACAAAACACAATAGTTGTCTTATAAGGTGGGTGTTAGGATATTCATTGAGGTGTTTAGCAGGGAGCAAAATCGTAGAAAAGAATACTTCTTTTTCTCTTGTGTAAAAACAACCCTGATAGGTGGGTCAGGGGAGTAGGTTATCCAGGGACCTAAATTCCTTTTATTCTGGGATTACCTAGCGTGTTGCCCATGTTTGTATGGTCAGCCTAACTCACAGATCTCTCTCTCTTTTTTTTTAAGATTTTATTTATTTGACAGAGAGAAACACAGCCAGAGAGGGAACATAAGCGGGGGGAGTGAGAGAGGGAGAAGCAGGCTTCCCGCTGAGCAGGGAGCCCGATGTGGGGCTTGATCCCGGGTCTCCGGGATCATGATTTGAGCCGAAGGCAGTTGCTTAACCAACTGAGCCACCCAGGCAACCTATAGATCTCTCTTTTAATCAATCAGGCAAAAGGTGGAAAATGTACTCTCAAGCTGCCCTGCTAACCCTGAGGGATCTGGTTAGGAGATGGGAGTTGTTCCCATTACTAGAAGGAAGAGTAATACTAGATGCTACAGCAGGGAAATTGGGTTCCAGATTAATCAATCAATCAATCAATTTTTAAAGTAAGCTCTATACCCAACATAGGGCTTGACCTCACAACCTTGAGATCAGGGGTAACATGTTCTACCAACTGAAATAGCCAGGCACCCTCAGATTAGATGAATTTAAAGTAATTTATTAGTTTGTGATATTTGTGGTAAGATCACTAAAATCCTATTAATTTTTTTTCACATTAGGTTTTAGTAAATACATCAGGATGTCAACTTTAAAATACTGTTAGCAAACTGTGTTCAGGATTAAGTTTATTAAAATAACGAAAAACCCAAGGAAGGGCATGAACCAGTCTAGATCTGAATTGATTTAAAGCTCCGTATGATCTTTGCCACTTTTAAGCTTCAGAATTAATCTGTAAAATGGGGTTGTTTAAATTTTTTTTTTAAGATTTTATTTGACAGAGAGAAACACAGCCAGAGAGGGAACACAAGCAGGAGGAGTGAGAGAGGGAGAGGCAGGCTTCCTGCCGAGCAGGGTGTAAAATGGGGTTGTTAAGAGTCCTTAGTGAATAGCATCACTGTGGAAGTTAAATAATTTATATAAAATGCAAGGGTTTGGTACATAATAAGGATTCTGCAGGGGAACCTGGCTGACTCAGTCAGTACAACATGTGAGTCTCGATCTCCGGGTCCTAAGTTCAAGCCCCATATTGGATATGGAGTCTACTTAAAAACAAAACAACTCCCCCAAAAAAACAAAAACAAAAAAATAAGGGTTCCATAAACATAACCATCTTGATTTTATCTTAAACATAATCCACACAGACATTTCCAAATATTAAGTCTTACAGTTCTTTACAGTTAAAAAATGTGCTTTTTATTGGATATTAACGTTTTAAAATATTATCTTGAAGAGCAAAGAAAAATTAGACTACCAGGTGCAAAATAGAAGTATAAAATTTATTTAAAACCACCCACAAAGTTCTGTGTAATCAGGAATGATACAATTTGCAATAGTTTTTTTAAAAACTCATGACAAAGATTTAAAATATAATTTCAATTACAGTATTCATTTAGCCTTATTCAGTTAGAACACTTAGAAAAAGAAACTTTGTGCTCTAAATAAATGACACACAAGGAAAACATAATAGACAATTTCCACAACTATCTTTACATGTATGTTTTAATACTAGTACATTTCAAAGCATTTTGCTACATAAACATGAAATCATGTATAACTGCTGTGCACCAAAATTTAGCTTAATTAGGTCTTTCAAGTAACATGCAATTCCAACTCACAAGTCTTCAAGTACTGCTAGTAAGTGTTCCCTTGTATGCAGAGCACTACATCTTGATCTGAAATTGAAATCATCATAGTTAAGATTATCTCTTTCCCTTCTGCATGGTGAAGTGCTTTTTCTTTAAACTGTTTCTCCCATATATTAGGAACCCAAACTAGATTTAGTGGAGTTTTAAAATCTTTTCCTTATTAACTTATTTCATTATCTGGGTTATTTAGTACAGTAGGACTGCAATAGGTAAAAATAATTCCCCAAAGCAAAAAAATCAAAGGTACAAAATAAATAGTAAATATACCCTAAGGAGAGACAAAGTCACCTAGAGACAGGAATATTAACTTGTGAAATTGGTATTTCTCTATGGAAAGTCAGTACTACTCTATTTCCCCATGATGACGAATCTATGAATATTTTACTCCCACTATTGAAAAGCATTCAATCTTCTCTTTTGAGCCAAAGTAATGATATGCACATGAATCCACTGGTAGGTCACCATATAACACAAGAGAAAATGAAACTAGAAATTAATGATTTTCTTTCTGCCAAGTAGTTTTATGAGTTTCTCTTCAGCGAACACTTCAGGATTTCTTAGTAACTCAAAGGTGCCTATCCACCCATCCCTCACAATGCAAAAGCTGCCCCCCCCCTTTACTATAAAACCATTTCTGGAAAAATATTTCTCTTAAAGCACCTATCTATTATAGAAGTTTAAAAAAAATGACCATACATATTAATAAAAAATATTTACTCTTCTTTGTTTTTAAGAGCTGTTTTTGTTAAGTCCTATGCTGTCAGCCATTTTATAATATCACAACCAGGCCTCAGTGAGGATAGGCAATTATTGAACCAAATCACCAAAAGTGGAATTTATGTGACTATTTAGGGAAGGGTTTTTCGTTAGCAACCCATAACGTACAGATGGAATAGCCCAAATTTCTCACCTCTTTACCAAAAACTTTACAAACGCATCTCATTTTTCTTAACTCTCCGGGCAAAGGTATGTGTAAACAAAGTTGAACAAAAGACAAAACAAACAAATTTAAATACGAGGAAACTACTATCTTTCTGAGATCCCAACATTTTTCTACATTTTTACCATGAGCACCTGGGAACTAAAATAGTTTACTCAGCACATTCCCTTCTAGAAACCTGCATTTCAATATAATAAATACATTAAACTTGGATTATGATTTGCTGATCCCAGTCTTTTTGAAAATATTTAAAAATATATTTTTAAGACAAATATCATGGAGGTTTCCTTGTGTTTTAGTAATACAGGGATATTCTTTATTAAAAAGTTTTATTTACAGGGAAAAACTAAAGCTTCATTAATCTCAATCCTAAAATGCAGAAGTCTTGGGAATTTGGGGAGACCTTCCAAAGTATGCATTAAAAAATCACTGGCTAAATAAATAGTGGAAACAAAATACTTCAGAAGAATGTTTTGCATACAATAAGTAGGTTTTACATTATTCTTAGATTAGGTCTGACAAAATTTCTACTCAGTAACACTCTCTAAGTCACAGTTTCTGGTGCGGAAATGCCTGTGGCATCCCGCAGTTCTGAGATCATTTGCTCGACAACTTGGAGCAAGGCATTGGCTCTTCTGGCCAATCTGCAGTTCCCACCACCAGTAAGATGGGAACATTTGGACATCTGTCCAACCTTCAGTGTTGGGGAGAAAAAGGGAGCACACACTACAGCAGTTTGATAAGCTAAAATATTATAAAGTTCAGGGATTATAACTTTTTCTTACTACCATATTTGCATTCACAATGGTTCCTCATTGTGAGCTGCTACTTTTTCAGATAAGACTCATGGGGTGGGAAGAAAAGCTACTAAAGTATGTTTTGGTGTTGAGCTCATGGAGTGAACCTGCAGATTGCTGAAAGAAACATAATTCTCCCTCCTTCCTGTCCTTGAACTCCCTCCATTATATTCACAACTCCTGATAACTGATTTATCCCATCTTTTAAGAATTCCTTAAATTACTTTCAGTTCATTTTTTTTTTTTTACCTTTCTCATCCAGACTATGGAATAGTTCTGATTATTGCCAAAACCCAAATCCCAAAGGGGTAAATTTACACCGAAAAATAAATACCACGCACAAAAGTAGGCTGGGAGATAAAACATCTGAAAAGAAAATATTGTCTATTGTATAAATCAGACCTGTCATTAATTCAAAGCCACTGGCCAGACAGCTTATAATTAGTATGGTGTGTCATATGGAAATAGCAAATCTATGTAGAAATAGTGCTAGAACATTTAACTTCTGATATCAGTTTCTGCAAAACACTAATATACATGTTGAGAGTCAGAGATTCTTGGAATTTAAAATGCAACAAAACAAAACAAAAAACAAACATTGTTGGGATTGTTAAGAGAAGGGGATGCTAACCTGGAGACTCGTGACCACTTCCTAAAACTGAATTTGCCTCTAATAGAAAATGACCAAATAAAAGATTGTGATCTTTTTTGGTACTAATTCACAAAGGATTCGTAAAACATGATTTTAGAAAACAGGAAAAGACAACTTGGCCAAGATCACTGCTCTTAACACGAACCACGTGTATTTGTGTAGGGGGGATGGGGAATGGAGGGAGAACAGAGAAAGGAAGTAACAATTTCAATTTCAAGATAAATCAAAAAAAGAAAATCAGAGGAAAGGATCAAAACTGTAAAAAGAATGAAAAGTACACTTAGCAACATTATAGCTTCAGTAAAATGAAAAAAGAAAAATAACAAACCGAAATTCTGTTCAAAGATGGTAAGTTTATACCTAGCTAAATGAAGAACAAACAAAATTACTTTTCAGTAGTTTCTCCAAAAGTGAACATGTTTCTAACAGCTGCAAGATTTTTTTCTGATGAACAAGACCAGAAAGAATGCCTTTTATAACAGCTGTTACGGACAAAATTTCTATTTTTAGGAAAATTATGTTTATATTGTTAAACAAGGGTTTCCCAAGGTGCACTCAAACATAAATCATTTCAATCAGGTAATATGTTTGACATCTGATAATAACATTCTTATCTTAGATTAAGTTTTGCTTTAATTATAGGGGACATGAAGAAACAAGAAAAACTTGTGACCCATGCAGGATCATGGATATCACAGCAGGGATGGGCAAAGTAGAGCCAACAACGCAGAGATGAGTGGTGGACTTCCAAAACCAGAAAATTTAAGTATTGCATTCTATCAATAGAGAAACACATTGTGGGGCCTTTAAAGGAGAAGTGAAGATTAGGAGTGGCCGAGTAAGGAACACTTTTACATCACTGGAAGCAATAAAATTTATGCCTTTTGAAAGAAACAATGGTATTCAACTGGGTGCCCAGAAAGAACAGGGATGGAAACAGTCACCTAGATATGCTGGAAGAGAATTCAAGTTTCTAGAGTTCAGTGTGGACAAAAAGAGCCCTATCTTCTTGCATAAAAGCCAATTTTGCCATCTCCAAAATGAAGAGTAACTTAGACTCTATTTTATAAATGAGAAAAGGAAAAAAAAACCAATAAATCTCAATACACGCTAAGAAAACCCACAAATTTAGCTTCTGACATGCTGATTCTTTGGCTTGCACTCCAGAGCCACGAATGGCCTTATTCTCCATTCTAATACATGTGGACAGTCGCATCAAAATGAATTATGCTATGACTTAATTGTGAGGCCAGCTTGGCAAGAGTGGGGATAAACTGTACAACCATGGCTAGGTAGTATACACAATTGGTATTTTTCTCCAATTCTTTCAACCACTCAATTTTTTCTAACGCCTTGTATATGCCTAATACTTGTATCAGGGGAAATAAAAGCCTGTACTATATTAGTACTTGATATTTCTTTATTGAAATAGCAAATAAGATCATTGCCACATTTTGTTGGATGAGTTAACAGGACAGCTTCATAGCTAAAAGTCAGCTAGATTTCCCATATAAGGCCCACCAAACTCTGCAGGCACGGGAATCTTGATCCCATTTCACTTGTTTTCCTGAATCTCAGAAAAAACAACAAGAAAACCCAACAGAAAAAATTAAAAGCCATTTTAACTTTTACTTGTACCACAATAAGGTTATTTCCCAGTGAAGATACTCTCTGGGCGAGCAAATTGTCTCCCCAGTTCTCCTAAGCACAAATTGGCCTTCATGTGATTGTTTCAACTCTTAGTTATAAATTTAAGCACACACTGACATTTACATCTGCTCTCTGGTCCCCAGTGATTGAACTGTGTGACTTCTAAAGCTGAGAGCCCACTACCATATTATTTCACAAGTCTCTTCGTAAATTTTTATAGATCAAAATTCACAGTTGTACTAACTCTAAACAAAAAAGAAATTTGCATGCATCAAGTTGTGAAATAGAAGATAGCTATATATTATTAAAAAGTCGTATGACAGCTACTGATTTACTCAGCACATTAGAAGGAAATCCTGTGCCCGCTATTGGTGGAAGTCGTCATGCATGTAAAAACTTTGTCTCAGATAAAAAAAAAAATCTCAATAGAATTTGTCTCAAAGAGTAAACTTAAGTAGTTTAGGGTTATTTTCATACATGCTATTGTGGATTAAATGATAATCATTTGAGTCCACTAAAAGTAGTAACATTAGAAAGTAGGTTACTTCCTATGAATTACCTCTTTATACAAGGGTATGCATTCAATTAAGTATGTATTGGGGTTATGTCTTAAGTAAATTGCTTATGGATCTCATCTAGTTGAAATTCTATACTCAACAAATTAAATTACTTCATCCACATGCAGACTGCGTTACAAAGATGTTGGAAGGTTAAGCTGCAAACATTTTGCTAACATGTTGCCAAAATTTACCTACAGCTATACATTTTCGGTTAGACTCGCTTTCCAATAATATATTTCAATTAGGTCTATGATATGATGTATTTGGTACTTTTTGAATGAACTGGAAAGATGTGAGGCTGGTAAGCAGAAGAAAAAATTGTAATCATGGTCTGAGAGCCGTTAGAAAGGGGATATTGAAGGGAAGCCTGATTATTTTGTAGGTCTCTAAAATTGGCAGTTCATTGTAGTTAGTAAGTTTGTAACATATTATGGACAGTTTGGGTTAACTTGGGAGTCATGTATCAACTAATTCAATTACCATACCAGGAACAAAGGCAGAATATTGAAAAACTCACTTTGAGAAGTATAGGACAGGTAAAGCCAAAAAAAAAAAAAAAAAGTGATCGTTCCAGTAAAACATAATAGAAGGAGTAGAAATATTAGATGACCAGTTTTCTGAGTGAAAATGTCATTTCAAATAAATTTATTTCCTTGCTTCTTAAGAGCATTCTAAAAGCAGTTTCACTAGCATACAATCACAATGCTGGAGAACACTGAATAAGCATGAGCTTTTAAAAGAAAAAAATCACAGGGCAAGACAATGGGATGGTAAACTGTTAATTTACGAAGTAGAGTCCGACCAACAAGGTAGGAATCTCAAGTGGTTCCCACCATGGAGTTATCAGTTGAGGCAGGATAATGATGGTGTTAATTTTAAAAGTGGAATGGAAACATTTTAGTTGAGAAGGGGTATTTTCATGTACTGACTTTGGGCAGTTTCAACCAACTTCACATATCCCAGTATTTCCCTAAGTAACACAGGCGCTTAAAGATTAGTTGTTAAAAAACGTACTCAAAATTAGTGACACTGACCTGAACTGCTGCAGATACATTATGATGGATTTCTTTGTTTTTGCGTTTTCAATTTTAAGTAGATTCTGTGCCCATGCGGGGCTCGAACTCACGACCCTGAGACTGAGTCGCATGCTCTACCAACTGAGCCAGCCAGGTGCCCCCCCTACAATGGATTCTTTGGAAGGAAACTCGCTGTTTCTTTGAAAAGCACAGACCAAGCCATCTTTTAGGATTTTAATTCTTCACATTTACTTTGTCATGGGTGGCAGTTCAAAGAAAAACCAAAGCTAGTATTTAAATTCTGCAGATGTTCAGTAAGTGTTGAATGGAAAGAAGATGGGTGGATGGATAAAGGATCTTAAAACCTGATTCATTAAATATGGTGAGGAGATAATTTCTAGTGGGAGCCAAGGCCTAATATCTAAAAGGAAATATCACAAGGGTGTATTCCTGATAGTCTAATACTAGTAAATATCTTATCAAAGCAGCTGAAATAATAAACAATCACTTATTTATATACTTATATGTATAAGAAACCTTAGGCTCACAAAAATATACATGTTTTAAAACGCAAATCTAAGGCACACAAAATACTAAAACTAGTCAATGAATCACCCTATTATACATAGTCAAGAAGCAGAAATCTACTTGTACAAGATGATGGTCTACCAATGGATATTTGTTATATACAATCCCTTCATATTCCTTTACTTGGATTAGTCAAAAGCTTGAAACTGATACTTTGCACCATATATTATTTTAATATAAGTTACGATGAGTTTATCTTTAGAGCTTGCTGGAACTGTTTGCTTTTGCACCAAAATTGTTGAGTGTTCGCAGTTGTGGGCTTCCTATGGCATTTCCAAGGGAGAAGCACCATTATGTAGGTTTTCCACACTCCCAAGGTATCTGACACTTTGAATGTTATAGCACCTCTGCATTTTAATAGAATCAAGTATTTCATTGAAATTTCTTGCTCTAAACGTTTTGTTTGGGTAATTCCTTTTCTTTTGTTATAAAATGAGCCAATAAGTAACAGGGAAGAATACGGGAGGGCTAACATAAAAGGAATGCCTATCGTCCTGTTCCCTAGAACACAGGTAATTATCAGGGAAGATGAGCTTTTATTTCCCTAAAACTAATACGCTTAGATAAACTACTTTGGACTAGCTCTTAATGGGCAATACCATACTTAGACTACCATCCTACTGTTTGGGATGTGTGGATGTGTGACGACAATAGGGGATTTGTTTTCACAAGATTTCTATGGGAATTTTATTCTTATTCTGTACCAGAATGACTTTCAGAACAAATAAGGCAATTTGGGATGGCCTGGGTTCTTGCTACTTAATTTTTATATTTTATCACCTTGAAACTTTAGAAGCATTTGACTCTTCTGAATCCTACAATGTCCCATCTCCTTTTGGAAAAATCTTTCATGAGAACATTGAGAAAGCTGGGGTGAAAGTAGTAAACATAGGGCCACTGTTGCTTGATAAATCAGAAGAGACCCCTCTTAACTTAGTTCCAAATAAAAGGTTAATCGATATTGGTGACACACTTCCTAATTCCGATTTTAGAGAAAATTAACAATTTTTGCATGTTCTATTTTATATAAGTAGCTGATATTTGCATGAGAAAGGACACGTTAAAATAAAACAAACCATATACATGATTAGAATACATATCCCAGTTAACAAGATGGAACTCTACACAGCAAGAATAAATGATTTCTCTTGTATGCAAATATGCACAAACAATAGACAATAAGATTCTTATACTATACTATTTCAAGTTACTTTTAAAAATAGAAAGTGCTTTTAAAATATATATTTACAATTTATGAACAGCCTCCAACCATTATTAACAATAATGAATTATTTTATACAGGAGATATTTTGAGAGAGAAAACATTTCATTGGTTTATTTCAAAGGTATATGCCGATTTTCTAGCAATGATTGGAAGATGTTGGAACGATGGCACCATGAAATAATAATGCAGCTTATTTTGAACTGTTGATGTAGGTAAGCACCAGGAGCTGTGTAGAGTTAACACTGTGTCTTGATTTTACATCATAGCACACGAACCTGTTAAAATCCTCTAAAAATGACTCTTGTTTCATAGTAAACAGACTTAATTTAAAGCACCAAACTGAGTAATTCTATCAAGGTTAACACCTAACCAAAACATTTCTTTATGTATTTAAAACTATAAAACTTTTATTTTTGCTTAAAATGTGCACCTTCTACCAATTGTCAAAATATAATCACAGTTAAGAAACACCCACCCCATTTTTGTTTTTGTTTTTTACCTCAGCCTTCAAATGGGTGAGATGAAGATACGTAAACGACAACATGACTTTCTTTTAACAGCACCTTGAAAAAATACACCGCACTAGCAAAGGCATTAAGAAGGGGAGAAAAGCCTTCAGACCCAATGGTTATAGGGTCCTGCAACATGTGTGAGAGCGTAAGGGGACACGGTGACAATATTGTCATGGGTTAATGTTAACGCTTTATGAGAAGGAATTTGGTTCAATTCATTAACTTCGGGGGACAGTTCGGGACCCTCATTAGCTGCCTGGTCTTTCTGCTCTGAGGCCTTCATTTTCTTATTCTTAGCTTCTTTAGCCTCAAACTTAATTTTGTTGAGTTCAAAACCGTGTTGGGGCTTATTCAGGTTTTTGTGCTGGTAGAAAACAAGGGAGAGGCGGGTGGGGTGATTCCGGTTTGGGTGTTCGACGGGGGTGGTGGCGTGCAGCTCTCGGCGGGCGCACTCGATCAGAACCGAGCCGTGAGCGGGGGCGATGGCCACCCCGCCCACGCTGGCATCCAAGAAGATGTGCTCGCTATCTGACCAATACTCGTCGATGTGCGGCAGCTTCTCCTCGGCCGGCGACAGGGGCTCGTCTGAGAGGGGGTCATCGGACAGAGGCTCCTCGGCATCAGAATGCTGCTCCTCCTCTTCCACCAGGGAGGCCGCCGGGTCGGGAGAGGTGGTGAGCGCCGGCTGCTGGTTCGCAGGATTGGAAGGTAGTTGCTCAGAAGGAGCGCTGGGGGGCTCCGAATACACCAGGGGGGCCGTCAGGGGAGCGGACAAGGCGGGCAGAGAAACCGCGTCGCCAGGCTGTGCAGTTCCAGTGCATTCCCCCGCCGCTGCATTAGCACCGCCGTGTCTCGCAGAAGGCACCGTGCAGTGGGGATTGCTACTTCTTTCTGAAAACCCGTACGGAACGGACGCGTCGTTCTTACAAGGAGCTGGGGTGCCTGACGGAGTCTTAGGGGACCAGGAGAAACCTGGAGGTATGTTTGCCTCTTTCAATGTGTGAGGAATGGATGGGGTCAATGAGTAGGTTTTAGTGTTCTCCGAACCTTTGAAGATAAAATGGGGTTCAGTTTCACTTTTTATTTCAAGTTGCAAGGCTTCGCTTTTATTCCCTAAACAGAGAAAAGGACACCAAATACGCAGATGAGTAAAAACTACTTTTGGGAGTCACCTTTAAGGAGTATTTTAAAGAGAAATACAGAGGATAATGGAACAAAACATCGGCGGTGGCAAGGTTGGCCAATTTTGGTCTCTTGACTCTAAGTGAAACACACAACCAACCATTAAAAATTGCAGGTAGTCTGGTATGCTTTTTCATCCAGCAATTTTCCTTAAAGTATTCTTCCCTTTGCAAATAATATAAATAAGCGCAAAGATTTAGCCGGAAGGATGTCCACTACTCAAAATAGTGAGAGATCAGAAATCACCTGGTTGGCTATGAAATAAATATGACGCAGGGGATAACATGAAGACTTAGAAAGATTTAAAAATTTTTGGAAGTGCAAAAGCAGCAGATTTTAGGACAAGAAATAGAAGAAGTGGCGATGTTTTAAAGCAATTAACAATATGACCGCAAACACTGACCTAATTCAAAATAACTGCATATACTGAACACCTGAAGCTAATATAACACAATACAACCCGGAGACAGGATACTTTTTTTGATAGACACGAAAAGCTTAAAAAAGTAAATAAAATTTCTAAAAAAAGTAAATAAAATAAAACAAAACATGGAATACTCCAGGAATTTGTAGGTCATCCTTGCACAGGGGCCATGCTAATCTTCTCTGGGTCGTTCCAGTTGCAGTACATGTAGGGCTGAAGCCAGCACCATGATAATTCTCATTTTTATTTATTTATTGTTTTTCAGTAATCTCTATATGAGGGGCTGAAACTTTCACACCTGAGATGGAGTCTCATGTTCCATTGACTGAGCCAGCCAAGTGCCCCGGTTCTCTCTTTTTTTGGGGGGGGGGGAGAGGAAGAATCTTAACTAAGCTCTAGTCACAGTGCAGAGCCCGATGCAGGGCTCCATCTCACAACCCTGAGGATCATGATCTGAGTTGAAATCTAGAGTGAGAAACTCAACCGACTGCCCCACCCAGGCACCCTGGAAGTTCTCATTTTTATAGAGAACTTATACATGGAACCCAAGGGGTGGCTCAGTCATTAAGTGTCTGCCTTCAGCTCAGGTCATGATCCTGGAGTCCTGGGATCTAGGCACGCATCTGGCTCCCTGCTCTCCCAGCTCCATGGGAAGCCTGCTTCTCCCTCTCTCACTCCCCCTGCTGGTGTTTCCTCTCCAGCTGTGTTTCTCTCTGTCAAATGAATAAATAAAAATCTTAAAACAAACAAAAAAGAGTAAGGAATCTTTTACTGAAATGGATATTTCTATTTTAAAAAGTTCTTATGGGGGCGCCTGGGTGGCTCAGTTGGTTAAGTGTCTGCCTTTGGCTCAGGTCATGATCCCAGGGTCCATGGTTTTTGTTCCGCAGGGAACCTGCTTCTCCCCCTCCCTGCTGCTTGTACTCTCGTTATCTCTCTCTCTCAAATAAATAAACAAAATCTTTTAAAAAAATAATATAAAAAATAAAAACGTTTTTATGGGTAAGATTACAAAAGGACAAGGGACTATAAGCCAAATATTGTGCAGAGGGCTACTAACAGTATATATATTCTTAGTCTGCCTGTGGACAAATAAACTGATTAAAGTTAAAGTTATAACAGTATATATATTAACAAAAACACAGCTTGTGAAGATGCTATTAGGGAATGACAGAAGATGAAAACGATAGGAATGCTGTTTACAGGCAGCATGGAACGAGGCATGGGAAATGAAAACTAATCTAAACTAAGTATTTGTGAAATAAAGCTAACAAGCAAAAAGGAATGCTAATTTTGTCTTGCTTTTTTTACTCTTTATTGAATCTTCCCTAGCATTATATAAATGCCCATACAGTCATTTCTCTCATCATACAAAAAGCAAATAAGGCCACTCTCCTTGCGAAAAAAAAAACAAAAACAAAAACAAAAAAAACACAAAAAACAAAGTTAAGGAATACCCTGTAATTCTAATGTTGAGAATCAGTATGAGTTCAAGCTGCATTTTTTTCTTAGGACTCCCCGGAGAGATGGCTGAATTTATATATGGGGCAGGATTATATAACATAAGCCTAGAACATCTTGTCGGAACAGAAGCTAAGGAAACTATCGAAGAAAATTGGGGTCATGACAAAAAACTTCAGAAGTCAGCATGATGGCTTTCTATTGATAAAAGATGTGACAATTTGGGGCGCCTGGGTGGCTCAGTTGGTTGAGCAACTACCTTCGGCTCAGGTCATGATCCCGGAGACCTGGTATCCAGTCCCACATCGGGCTGCCTGCTCAGCGGAGAGCCTGCTTCTCCCTCTCTCACTCCCCCTGCTTGTGTTCCCTCTCCAGCTGTGTTTCTCTCTGTCAAATAAATAAAATCTTAAAAAAAAAAGATGTGACAATTTGAGGATATTTGATTTCAATTTGAGGATTTTAAAAAGCATTTTCATATATATATATATTTAAAGATTTTATTTATTTATTTGACAGAGAGAAACACAGCTAGAGAAGGAACAAAAGCAGGGGGAGTGAGAGAGGGAGAAGCAGGCTTCCCGCCGAGCAGGGAGCCCGATGTGGGGGCCTGATCCCAGGACTCCAGGATAATGACCTGAGCTGAAGGCAGACACTTAAGGACCGAGCCACCCAGGTGCCCCAGCATTTTCATATTTAACTGGGGGAAAAAATCCCTTTAAATGTGCACTGAAATCTAAACTATAAATAATAATGGAATATAAATACTGTCAATAAAATAACAAAAAGTAAAAAAACCATGAGATCAAAATGATAGTAAATTAATAAAAAAAAAATTGAACACACTGGAGGATGCCTGGGAATTAACTTGTATTCTGAAAACTGGAAAGTAAAGTCAAACTGCCAAGCATTTATCCTAATTTCTCAGAGTTAACAAGTTATTGGTAAGGACAGAATTTCCTTTTTAAAGATCAACTAACATATGGAAAAAGAATGGGAGACTTTGTTGCTCCTGATGGAGTAAAGAATATAGAACATTACAGTGAATACAGTCAATGTTTCTTTCTTTCTTCTTCTTTTTTAAGATTTTATTTATTTATTTGACAGAGAGAAACACAGCGAGAGGGGGAACACAAGCAGGGGGAGTTAGAGAGGGAGAAGCAGGCCCGAGAGCGAGTGTTTGTAAAACCGTCAGGTAAAGAGTAAAAAGCTCCTAGAGAACAGTATAATCAGTGAATCACGTTGACCCAACACCTGTACCATAGATGTACCTGTACCAAGAGATACCATCAGATACCATGTTTTCTGACGTAAAGAAACAAGAGTGTAGAAAGCAGCCAGTCACCTTGCCATAACAAGGGTTTTTTGTTTTCTGGTTTGTTGTTGTTGTTTTGTGTACGTGGGGGGGGTTGCACTCACCAACTCCCCTGGGACTGAGTCATATGCGCTACCAGCCGGCCAGCTGCCCCCACAGTGAAGTGTTTTTAAAACTGATGCTGAGGGGCGCCTGGGTGGCTCAGTTGGTTGGGCGACTGCCTTCAGCTCAGGTCATGATGCCGGAGACCCGGGATCGAGTCCCACATCGGGCTCCCTGCTCGGCGGGAAGCCTGCTTCTCCCTCTCTCACTCCCCCTGCTTGTGTTCCCTCTCTGGCTGTGTTTCTCTCTGTCAAATAAATAAAATCTTAAAAAAAAAAAAACCAAACAAAACTGATGCTGAATTAGTCTATACAGGATAATGGTTTCTGTGATATGTAAAAAAGAAAAAAGGAAAAATAGGAAAAGCAAGCTCTAAGTGAAAAAAGGTAGAGGAGACATATCAGCTAACTGTAATGTGTGACTTTGTTTGGATACTGATTTAAACATACCAAATGTCAAAAAAGAAATATAATTTAGGAAACAGACGGAGCAATTACAACACTGGTTGGTGTATTAAGGCATTACTTGATTTGTTTGTTTTGGGTACCCCGGTCCTAAACATTCCTTATCTTTTAGTGACACATCCTGATGAAGTGATTGATAATATGATGTGACTTCCGTAATTTGGTATCAAAAATTTCAAAGGGATGGAGCCTGGATAAGGATATAGATGAAATAAGAACTTTTGTGTATTAGAAATGTTTTAGGAGCTTGGTTTCAGCTCAGGTCTTGATCTCAGTGTAGTGAGTTCAAGCTCCATGTTGGGCTCTGCATTGGGTGTGGTGGCTGCTTTTAAATAAATGAATTAAATTTTAAAAAAGAAAAAAAATTTTAAGTGTTTAAAAATTAGGAGCATAAGAGGGAAGTGGGATTCATTAAATAATCACTCACTTAGTACTTTCAAATTTTTTTCCATTTCAGCCTTGTAAACTTTTTTTTCCACTCTCAGCCCTGTAAACTTCATTGCATTCAACTGATCCCTTGTATGGCCAAGCACAAGAATTTCTCCATTTCTCTCCAATTTTCCTTATCATTCCATTTCACTCATTTTCAGTATTGAGTCTGCTCAACTAGGACCTCTGATAGCCTACAAAATTGATGGTGAAATTTCAATTCTCATCTCACTTGACACAGAGCAGCATTTGACATGGTTGATCTCTCCCTCCTTGAAACATTACGTAGTCTTAAGATTTCACTCCTACCTCACCAGACCTTCCAAGCCTCTCTTGCTGGTTCTTCATCTCTGCAGCCTGTACACACTGGGAATTCATCCTTCTAGCTCCTTTAGAGGCTCTGTGATTTCATTCACTCTCAGGCTTTTAAACACCAGCTCTATGCAGCTGACTTCCTAAATCATACCTCGAGCCCTCATCTTTTCTTGGAAATATACTCTTATTCAACTATTTATTAACCATTGTCTGACAGGTGTCTTGAAATTGACATGTTCAAAAGTGAGTTTCAGATTTCCCTCTGTAGCTTTCCCAATCTATTCTTCTCTCCCCTTTTCTCATGACCTTTGGTGATTTACCCATCTTTCCAGGTCCTTCAGACCAACATCAGGATAAACACTCATACTTCTTTTTCTTGTCCACATTCCAGATTTATGAGACATCTGGTTGCCTCTACCTTGGAAACATCCAGGACCAGACATTTCTCACGTTCTTCTCATTAGCCAATCTAGTCCAAGTGTCATCACCTCTTTCCTGAGCTGCTAGGATGGCCTTTGTATCACCCCTACTTTTTGTTCTCTGCCTGCTGTTTTCTGGTTTTAACCCAATAAGCAGAATATGTTGGGTTTTGGTCAGGTTACAGCCCCCATCTAATCTTTTTTTTTTTTTAATTAAGATTTCATTTTAATGTCATCTCTCTACCCAATGTGGGCTCGAACTTAAAGAGTCATACACACCACCAACTGAACCAGCCAGGTGCCCCAGTCCTTCTCATTCTGAAATGTCCGATAACCTGCCTCTCACTCAATAAAGGCTAACATCTCTAGAACAGTCAACAAAGCCTGGGATGAAGCGTTCAGACACCTCTCTTCCCTCTCCAATGTATTTCCTACTCTTCTCATTTCATGCTCAGATTCAGCCACAGTGGCCTCCGTCCTTGCCTCAAGTATTCCAGGCAAATTCTTACCTCTTGACCTTCTCACTTGCCATTTACTCTGCCTGCAATGCATTTCTCCATTTCTCCAAATTCATGATTTTCATTGCTTTGGCGCCTTGATTCTAATCCCTCATTCTCAGCCAATGACTCTGATAATCATATTCAGATGCTTTTCTTGCACAGCACTCCCTCTCTTCCTTCACCCCTACATTCCCAACACCCACAACTGCACAAAGGGCTGCCCAGTAATACCTGCTGACCACCTTCCTTAAATTGATGCTAAATGTGACGGAAGAAGACTTCAAGGAAGCGATCACACATGCCAAGGAGGAGGAGTAGGGCTTCCAAACAGAGGGGGACCAAATAATAAAAACATGTTAAAACAAAACACTGTAAATAGAAAAAAAAAACTAAGAAATATGGAGGGGCTACATTTCTGTTGACTTTGAGTTTTGGCAAGTATAGACGAATTGCATATATGAACTCTAAACCAACGTGTATTAAAAACCAAGGAGATTTAAGAACAATTATCTAACTGAATTGATATCTGATCTCGGGTTGGGTTTCTTTTCTCTTTCTGTGTTTTTTTTCCCAGAATGCCTCATTCCTAGGAGAGCAGCAAAGATAAAGGAGAGGGGAAATAAAGTGCCAGGGCAAGCCCCAACCTGAAGGCCAATGGAAGTTGTGCACACACACTCGGGAGTGTCCACAGGCCTCACCTAACGGCGGCAGCGACGAGGCCTTGCTATTGTTGGATGTCACCATATTCTTGCGCTTGATCCGAGGAATGAATTTCTTCTCCACAGCTCTTATCTTATGGGCAAGAACTTCTGTCATCATGGCTGCCCTCTTCTTCCCAGAACGAGGAACCGGCTGAGTAAAACGTGTTCTTTTCTTACGGCGGGGTGCGAGCACCTCAATGGCCCCCGATTGGATCTTGGCCTCCATTCCTGCACTAGAGCCAAACTCATCCGTGTCGGAGAGTCTGTAGAGCGGCAAGACGTGCAGCTGCTCATCCTGAGGGATAACCCCCAAGGAGCGGTTATCTTCTCGTGTTAAAGTACAAACCTGACAGAAAGAAAACAGGAAATAGGTCCTGCACATTCATCATAGTCATTTCGACCTTCTAATTGTTGCCACTGTCAAAAGGATCCATATTCCCATTCTGTTTTCTAGGTGGTTATTGCTGGTATAGTGGTTTTGGAAAAAGAATACATATTAAGCCATTCAACATGCTTCAAATTGAGTAATTTATCAGCGGTTTGTTAGCAGACCAGTATAATTTTGAATTGATCTTATATATGTTTATGTATTTTATAGTACTTTTTATTTTATTTTATTTTTAAATCTTTTCTTTTTAAGATTTTATTTATTTGACAGAGAGAAACACAGCCAGAGAGGGAAAACAAGCAGGGGGAGTGAGAGAGGGAGAAGCAGGCTTCCCGCCGAGCAGGGAGCCCGATGTGGGACTCGATCCTGGGTCTCCAGGGTCATGACCTGAGCTGAAGGCAGTTGCTTAACCAACGGAGCCACCCAGGCACCCCTATAGTACCTTTTTTTTTTTTTTAAAGATTTTATTTATTTAACAGAGAGAAATACAGTGAGAGAGGGAACACAAGCAGGGGGAGTGAGAGAGGGAGAAGCAGGCCTCCCGTGGAGCAGGGAGTTCGATGGGGGCTCGATCCCGGGTCTCCAGGATCATGACCCGAGCGGAAGGCAGTCACTCAACCAAGTGAGCCACCCAGGCGCCCCTATAGTACTTTTTAAAAATAAACTCTATCCCCAGTGTGGGGCTCAAGCTCAGGACACTGGGATCGAGTCACATGCTGCCCCAACCAGCCAGCCAGGAACCCCAAAACCCCTGTATTTTAAACATGTAGGCCTTTTGTTATGTTCCATCTTCCATCATTGCCTATGTTAGGGAGTATCTACTGGGTTGTCCACAGCGGTCATATAAAATATTAAATATTAAGAAGATTTTATTTTAGCCGATATGTATTTCACTATTCTTCGGGTGGGGGGGGGAATCAATTATGAAGAATTTCTAATTTGCACTGTTTTCCTTTAGGATTTCCTCACTTCTGCTTACAAGTAGAATTACCTATAGATATATATAGATTTTTGTTTGTGCCCCTCTCCCACATCAGGTGATCTTTTCTTCACTAAATGAACTGAAGAGATATTAATGAAGTAAAAAAAGAAGCAAAGAGGGACTCCTGGGTGACTCAGGCGTTAAGCACCTGCTTTGGGCTCAGGTCACGATCCCAGGTTCTGGGGATCAAGCCCCGAACTGGGCTCTCTGCTCAATGGGAAGCCTGCTGCTCCCTCTCACTTTCCTTCCTTGAGTTCCCTCTCTAGCTGTCTCTCTCTCTCTCTGTCAAATAAATAAATAAAATCTAAAAAAAAAAAAAAATGCACGAGATTTCTCTCTCTAGACGGATTTTTATTCCAATAGTTTTATTTTTATTTTTATTAGAAACATCTCTCGTAGAGCTAAAGTCTCTTTCTAGGACAGTAGGCTGGAAAGAAAGAAAACTGCATGATTCTAAAGTAAATAGACTTGATGAATACAGATGGGAAAGTAAGATAAGCTTAAAGTTTTAAAAATCGTAATATTTTCTCAAGATTTATAGTCTCATTTACCAGCAAGACTTGAAATACTGAATTCTCTTGGGTGTTATCAGTAATTGTAAAGAGATTATGTTTAAAATTAGACTCTTCCAACAATACATGTTAACTTTAATCAGTTTATTTGTCCACAGGCAGACTAAGAAGGTGACAAGGAGTAGCTATGAGGAGCGCAGTTAGACGGACTGAGGCAGCGAACAGGGTGAAGAGAACTGGCAGCCGAATTTGAAGAATTTACGGTTTCAGGGATGGGGAAATTTGGAGTTATGTCAACGTCTGGGTCAGAGCCTCATGGTATGAAGAGCAAAAACAGGGAAGAAAAGGCAGCACTAATTAATACATAAGAGAAGCAAGAGAGAAATGGAACCAAATATTAGTCTGATCGTGAACCTAACTCAGGCTGCTCACAGATACTTTGTAATGAAGCAAATCAGGTAAAATGGACTAGCCAAGAATGGCTATGAATCCCACTCCAGCTAAGATTCATCCGGACAGACTTACAATATTTCAGCATCTGAAATAACACTGATCTCAAAGGCTACGGTCAACAACAGTGGAGAAGAAAGACTAAGAAAAAGAAAGAAAGAAAGAAAAAAAATGAAAGAAAAAAAAAAAAGGCTCCTGGGCGCCTGGGTTGCTGAGTGGGTTAAGCCTCTGCCTCTGGCTCAGGTCATGATCTCTGGATCCTGGGCCCACATTGGGCTCTCTGCTCAGTGGGGAGCCTGCTTCCTCCTCTCCCTCTTTGACTACTTCTGATCTCCCTCTCTGTCAAATAAATAAATAAAATCTTAAAAAAACAAACAAACAAAAAAAAAAACCTCAAAATGGCCTTGAAAAAAAAGGCTCCTTAATCTATGACTCATAGACTTTATTGGCCAAAAAGCAAAGGAAGGCTGCCTTTCGATGGATTAGATTGTGTACTTTTTTAGTAGCCCATGGCTATATTTCTTACATGGGGCCAATGAAACAGACTGGTGTAGTGTAAAAATAGAGCAGTTTCACCAGGTGAGAAGAAAATAGCTGGAAGCAAACCCATTCCACTTATAAAAGGACTATTGCATGATTCTCCCCAGGGTCTTTTTACCTATTTTAATCATCTCTTGATTGACTTCACACTATGGGCATGTAATTCTTTTCATGGCTGTAAGCCTAACTGTGCACAGCTCAATGAAAATATTTCTGACAATTCTGGAGCATTAACATAATTTTATACATATATCCTGGCACTAAGAAAAAACATGCACAAAAAAGAGGATACATTTGGCATAGTTCCTTTACAACAACCCTGAGGTACACAGAAGGCAAAAAACAAAAACAAAAAGCAGTAAGTTGCTCAATTTCCTACCTACCAGTTTGATGACATAAAACTGTACTCCTTCCTCCTTGCAACCACACCACAATGATCCAAGACTTTCAACAAAATATTTAAGGCCAGTTCTGTAATATTGTACAAGTATATCAACAATAACTTCAATACATAGATATTATAGACCATGTTGCACAGAACATAAGACAGGGTTTTTAACAATCATTACTTCAGGATCTCAGCCTAAGCACACAGCGATAGACCTTTAAGAATCAAAAATCACCCAGGTACCTACCACAGTGCTTCCATTATTCATGTTGTGAATGTCCCTATGGGGATGGGCACAGAAGTCAAGGCAAGCGGTGACTCCGGAGAAAGGACGCCCTTCTTTGCTGCCGAGCCGACATTCTCGGGCAACATGTTCATATTCTATCTAAAAAGAGAAATGTATGACACACAGTTTAAAGAGCCAGAAAGAATCAACTTCAGTAAGAGTAAAAATCACTTCCTGACCAAGTTCTTAACCGAATTATATGTTGTAAGTCGGAGATTTCTGTGCACAGTGTGGTAAAGTAGCAGACGGGTTGTTCCGTAACATGCAGGAGGAAGAGTATGGGAAGATATCAGGTGAAATGACAATGACTGGCTGTGACAGATGGCAGGCTAACACAATACCTGTTGGAGGTGAATATATGAGCAGAATAAGCCTGAATTACCCCAGGAGGAAGAGAGAATACTATAGTGCATGAAGCAAGTGTGAAGTTTTCAATGTCTATGAAAAGCAGGTAAACTCATATGCTCATGAGCCAATATAGAAAGTGAATTTGTAACTCTTTTTAAAACCAAAGGCTAGCAATTAACAGAAAGTATGCTCCTCACGATAATATAAATAAAGATTTAAGAAATCTAGATTTCTGGTTATGTTTAAAATAAAAAGATCGTTACACATTTTCTACCCTGTGATGATGACTGCACACATATATGTCTTGCAAAACGATTGCCACAATTAGGTTAACAACTCGATCCCTTCACACAATAAAGATTATTATGTGTGTGTTGTAGTAACACTTCAGATCTCTTAAAAACTTTTAAGTCTATGATATAGTATTATTAATTATAGTCCCCATGTTGCACGACAGAGGTCCAAAATGTTATTTATGGTTGGGACCTTGTACCCCCTGACCATCATCTCATTTCCCACACCCGTCATTTATTTTCTTGATGATGTCCTTTGATGCACAAAATTTAGAAATTTCGACTTTGTTTTTCCTTATTCTTATTTTTAGATTGCCTATTGCTAGTATATAGAAAAAACAATGACTTGCATGTTGATCTTATATCCTGAAACCTTGCTAAACTCATTTATTAGCTCTAATAGTGAGTGTGTGTGTATGTGTATACCTCAGTAGTTCCCACACATAGGATTGGACCATTGGCTAATAGAAATCATTTTATCTCCTCTTTTACTCTGAATTTCTTCAACTTGTTCTTATTTATTTATTTGACAGAGGGAGACAGGGAGAGAGAGAGAGATAGTGAAAGAGGGAACACAAGCAGAGTGAGTGAGAGAGGGAGAAGCAGGCTTCCCACAGAGCAGGGAGCCCGATGCAGGGCTCGATCCCAGGACTCTGGGATCTTGACCCGAGCCAAAGGCAGACGCTCGACAACTGAGCCACCCAGGTGCCCTTCTTCAACTTATTCTTAATAGAACCTCTTGCAAAATAAATGGTGAGTAGACATTGTCTTGTTCTAGATATTAAGCAAAAATCTTTTTGATCTTCTATGGTAATTATGATATTATCTGTGGGTTTTGTAGATGTCCTTTATTAGGCTGAGGCAATTCCTTTCTACTGCTATTTTGTTAGCTGTTTTTATGATGAAAGTGTTGGATTTTGTCAAATGTGTTCTATCTATAGGAAGAACATGTGGTTTTTGTCATTTGATCTTTTAATGTAGTTGGTATACTACGTTGATTTTCTTGCATGAACCAATCATGCATTTCTGTTTTAGAAATTCTATTTCTAGAATTAATCACAATTCTGTCACTCTGTAGTTGTTTTTTATTTTTTTGTCACTCTGCAGTTTTAATTCAATTGTCATAACAGGAAGTCTTAAAAACAGCCTAGGTAACTTTTTTACTTTAAAAAATTATTTTTAAAGTAATATCTACATCTAACGTGGGCCTCAAACTCACGACCTTGAGATCAAGAGTCGTATGCTCTACCCACTGAGCCAGCCAGACATATCCATGCTGGATCATTTTTAAGCTATTCTGTAAAAATAGATAAACACTCAAGTTCAAATCTGAAGGTCTTCTATGAACAATGACGTTGCTTATATAGAAATTTCAACCATATTTAAAATCCCCGTGTATGGCCCCAAAACGTACCTGGTTTTGGTAAGCAACGGGAGCATACTGCTTATAAATTGGAGCTAATCGTGTAGCCAAACTCTGCAAATTATCTTCAAGGTTTTTTTCCTATAGGAAAAGACAGTCCATAAAAGTCGTTTCATAATGACATGAGTTTTAGATATGAAAACGGATGATAAATCATTACTTATGTGTGGTTGATACAAAACTCATACTTACCCTAATAAAAGAGCTACCATAGACAATCACATGGATCATCTCTTAAAAAACCTAAACCGTTGGTCATTGTTAAGCTTTAGTTTTTGAAATGCAAGTTCTATGTTATAAGCTAATTAGAAATCTAAATGCTATTAGAGGTAAAGTGCTCATGTTACTAAACAGAAGAACCCTCTTTTGTATTTATTCAGTAGTACCAGGCACTTGAAATAAATCAAGACAGGGTTCCTAGAGGAGAGGCTAAAACACTGACATAGTGCAAAAGTTTCTATAACAACAAACATAAGGCGCATACCACATACCAGGTCCTGTGCTAAGAGCCTCAAATACAGGTAAGTGGACAACTGGTTGTCTAAAACTAGTGGCTTCTTTTTCACATTATAATGGCCACTAATTGAGGAAGACATAGTGGGACACCATAAAGAAGAGTCTGGATTGCTACTGGTAGTAGAAACATATAAGACCTTTTAGTTAAGGAGAACAGTCATGAAAAATGCCTCTATTTACAATGTCACTGGGGGCACCTGGGTGGCTCAGTCGTTAAGCGTCTGCCTTCGGCTCAGGTCATGGTCCCGGAGAGCGGGGATCGAGTCCCACATCGGGCTCCCTGCTCGGCGGGAAGCCTGCTTCTCCCTCTCTCACTCCCCCTGCTTGCGTTCCCTCTCTGGCTGTGTTTCTCTCTATCAAATAAATAAATAAAATCTTTAAAAACTAGTAATAATAAAGTATCACTGAAGTTTCAGGTCAGGTCATGATCTCAAGGTTGTGAGTTTGAGCTCCAAGCTGAGCACCAAACTCGGAGCTAAGAAAGCTAGATACTCTACCCTCCCTGCTCACACTTCCTGTCTCCTTCTCTAAAATAAATAAATAAATAAAATATTAAAAAAAATATCACTGAAGACAGTGTAACATTTGCAACAGAGGTAGACTTTGGAAACAATAGCTGAAAGACCACTGTGATGATTTTTGAGAGAGGACTGTAGTTTATATCAAATCAAAGTCTCGATAAATGATCAGTCACATCCAAGAAGACTACTGATGGGGAACTGAGACTAAGGATGAAGGAGAGACTTTAGAAGTTTCCATGCTTCTGCTCTATTTGAGATTTGGTGGAGGTCAAGAAAGAAGACCTTGATGTGGATTAGTTCACTTCTGATACGCATCAGATTATTAATAAAGCCAAAGGCACACACAATGTAGACACAGGAAGTTAATTCTTGAATGCACTTAACAAATCCCAATTTGATCAACTGTAAAGCATCAGTGATAACCCTTTTGGTTTCTTAATAATTTAGGTTGATGCTTTCACTGAAAAAGAAATTTATGTCTATCAGGTCTATATACAGATTACTGTGATCCTTTCACCTTTCGTCTTACTTATGAATTTGATAATATAGTTTCATATAGTCAGGAAACACTTTCTGGCTTTACTCACCCATTAATTATTTCAATTATTTGAGGAAAATTTGTAATTGTGATTGAAAAGATTTTGATTATGTTTTCTAACACCTGAAATATTTAGGTGGCATAGGTAATTGTGTTTCACTGCTAGAATATTACGAACCATCTGATATCAGAAGTCAGACTGAGTAACTGGTCATCAGGAAATATCTCCTGTATAGTATAGAAATGCCGAACTACAGTAGGCATATAGAAAAAATCAAATAAAGCTTGAATAGCTGACCATTGGTATCATTTTACAAATTAAAGTCTCATTATACATAATGTAAAAATTTTGATTTTCTAACTGTTTCATTAGAACAGATGTGTGTGTCAGATACAGAGGTTTCTTCTTATCAGATCTTTACCTATTGGAGCTCAAGC
Source organism: Spilogale gracilis (assembly GCA_004023965.1). Lineage (NCBI taxonomy): Eukaryota > Metazoa > Chordata > Mammalia > Carnivora > Mephitidae > Spilogale > Spilogale gracilis. The sequence continues at coordinate 27,538 of PITA01013831.1, read as the reverse complement.
CTACATTCCTCTGCTCTTTTCATCTTATACCTGATCCCTAGGGCTGTTATATATCCACATTTGGACCATAACTCACACTTGAGTATAAAATTCTTCTCCTTTTTCTTATTTAAAACTTAGTTATTTGAAAGAGAGAGACAGAGAACGTGAATGGGGTAGAAGAGGCAGAGGGAGAGACTCCCTCCAGGGCACTCCCCACTGAGAGTGGAGCCCAACGTGGGGTTCAATCTCGAGACCCATGAGACCAGTACCTGAGCCAATACTAACAGTCTGACACTCTCCCCACAGAGCCCCCCCTGGTGCCCACAGATTCTTATTCGTGACCTGGCATTCCCACTTGGATTATATAGAAATCTCTCACCTAGTGGCTCCAAAATGAATACATAATTTGCCCTTTGAAATTGGGTTCCATTTCCATGTCCCTTATCTCAAGTAATGCCACTACCATTTAATAATTTCAACCTTTCCACACTAACCACAGCTCACCATTTCCTCTTTCACAACCCTTCCAATTCACAGTTGTCCCTTCACCGGACTATTCTTCATGCTAGCTCATCTTGCTAGACACACTCTTTACCAACTCCGATCCATTATGCAAGGAGCAACCAGAGAGATCTCTTTCAAAGTCAAGTGTAGTTGTATCACTTTCATTAAAACCCTTCAATGATCTTCGAATATGCTGGCCATCCCATACAAGGCCACTGCATTCACCTTACTCTCTCTTGTCTGCTCTGAGCTTCATACTGGCCCTCTGTCAGTTTCTGCAATGAGAAATGCTTCTTCCTGTATTACAAGCACTATATAGGTGTTACTAAAGATTTAAAATGATCATAAACAAAAACTGATCTAATACTCCCTAATTATATAACATTCCAATATAGAATAAAAATTAAAGTCATGTCAATATTACTAATATTTATATACTGTTTTACCATACAATATTTGAAAAGAAAACTGATTAATTTAAAGGGAGAAGGACATCACATTATCAAGTGTTCTTATAGTTGAACATAGCACCTTTCGATGATTAGGTTTTTATACGTCCTTTACTAAATTTTTTAAAGTTTTCTCCCTAAAGGTCTAACACACTTTTGTTTTGTTTTAATGTAAGCTCTACCTGCAACATGGGGCTTGAACTCATGGCCCCAATATCAATAGTCACACAATCTACTGACTGAGAGAGCCAGGCGCCCCCTAACATATTAGATTTTTTCTAAGGCCCTTGATCAGCAAATGATAGTTCTCTCTGGAATCATTTCCTTGCTTAATTGCAGTAGATAGCAACTAAAGTAAATGCTCAATAATTCTGATTATCTGTATAAAGGGATCTTTATTAATTCTGAGTTTCTTAAAAGATGTTATAGTCATTGTATTATAGATATAGTTGGATTCACTCTTATTTTGTGATTCCTATTTATCTTGCACTCTAACGATTTAAAAAATCCTTTTGCATTGCTTTCTTTTTAAAGACTTTCTCCCCATAACTATTTCAAAACATAAAAATTCTATTTCTTTTAATCTAAAAAGTCTTAAAAATACACTTTCTAATATATGCTTTTCTGACAACACCCAGAACAGTGTTTTCCAAGCTGTGGGTCATGACTCATTTGTGGGCCAAGAAATCAATTTAGTAGGTAACAAACTAACAATTAAAAAAAGACAAATGAAAGTTTATAAAAAAAATTATAGTGAATCATAGAGATCTTAAGCAAGAAATAGATTGGATATTAACCTTTTAATATTTCAATATCCTCTTACATAGAAAAATAGGTATTATTTCCTGAAGGTTTTATTTTAACTATTTCCTTGCATATACCTATTGTATAGCAGTTTGTAAGATAAAACGTTTTTTATTCTTGGTCACAGCTCAAAGTTTGAAAAACACTGATCTCAGTATCTAAGTTATCCCCACTCCAAACAAAGCATAAAACATTAACACACTTAGTTCCTATAGGTGCCCCAACCCCTCCCAGTGCCTACCCACCCTTGAGTTGATAAGAGCATGGAATTATACTTATCGGTTGTTATTTTAATTAAAAAAATATAAGTACTCAACTTATTTAAACTTAACAGTAAGGTTGACTAATTTCTTTGCTCACCATGGCCTCGTGTCCCGGACAGATTGGTTCCGGTTTCATATATCTTCTTTCTGGATTACGTCCTTTAGTAATTCTTTCATAGTAGTTCTGTGGGTAGTAAACTTTCTGAGTCTTTGAAATGTTGGCAAATGGCTTTATTTATTCTTCCTACTTTGGCTGGGCATAAAATTCTAGGTTCTTTTAACAATGGACTTTCTCTGGGGTTAAGGGAGAAGGAGGAGGGAACCAGGGACAGTTGGAATTTGGAATGGTAGTTAAAGACTTTACCTAATTTATTGAGAATTTTAAATTATTTACTTATATATAGTCTTAGTTTTTTTCACTAGTTTAAAATATCTCATTGTTCTACTATTTAGAAAATATTTTAAGGAATGTCCCTATAAATTCACTGTGTAATTGAAGAGTAAAAAAGGACACTTACGTGTAAGGGAGAGCTTGGATCAATTCTAAATCTTCTAGGGCTTGGGCTTCTACCAAATTTACATCCATTGAAATACATACTCCATGAACAGCCAAAAGAGAACGAAGCTCCACAAGTCTCTGGATCAATTCCTTGACATGTACAGGTACGACTGTAAGGTGATAATTGCAAGGGGATGAGCTGATAAAGCAAGGCCTATACCTCAGACAGACCACTAAGGATTCCTTTAATTTTAGAAGGATAGGTGACAAATGAACTGATTTTAACATATCTATTTTGTTACTTATTTTATCATAAGTAGTGTCAGCAAGCCAAAGCTACCTGCCCTTCAATATAAGCAAGTTTTTAACTAAATGATTGTTTAAGATTATAAGTCCAAATAAACAGCAATAAACTACACAGAAATACCCATAGCCCTGTTTGATTTGGATGTGCCTGAGATGAAATAAACAGTCTCTATTTTACTTTATTTTATTGAGAGAGAATCTTGAAATAGGCTCCCTGCTCAGCACAGAGCCCGAACCAGGGCTCGATCTCAAAACCCTGAGATCATGATGGGAGCTGAAAAAAAGTATCAGTCGATTAAGCAACTAAGCCACTCAGGTGCCCAAAGGGTCTGCATTTTAAATCCTGGGTCTGCTCTCCCATCAGAAAGAAAATGAGAGCATCTCATTGCCTCTTTGGACTTTACCTCCATCACCTATAAACTGACACTGATATAATCCTGAGGATTGATAATGGATAATATATATTGTATGTGAAATCACTGTTAATTTTAAAGAAAGCACTTATTATGATTACAAAAGGAAAAATTGAACTGTAAGCTGGTTTCATTTAGTAACTTGGTTATTTTACCACATTGGGGGCATTTCTGAGGCCCTAACATGTACCCCATACTAAGGATGAAAATGATTAAAATATTCATATGAAGATATGAAAACAAGTAACATATACTCTTTTGGTTTCCAATTGCAGAATACTTGAAACTTCTAAGAGTATGAATGTGGTAATTATGTAATGACTAAAAACAAACAAAAAATCAGTAGTTAAAAAAAAATCAGTCAATGAGGGACGCCTGGATGGCTCAGTTGTTAAGTGTCTGCCTTTGGCTCAGGCTCAGGTCATGATCCCAGGGTCCTGCAATCAAACCCCGAGGAAAGCCTGCTTCTCCCTCTCCCATTTCCCCTGCTTTTGTTCCCTCTCTCGCTGTCAAATAAATAAAATAAAATCCGTAAAAAACAATCAGTAAATGAAAAGAATATATAGAAATTTTGAGAAGTTGTAATATTTTTTAATTGCAAATGTCAAGAATACTTGATATTAAGATAACATTGATTATGAAAAGAAAAATAAAAAAATACACTTACGTATTGAAATGATACATAGGAAGGAAAGAAAAATATAGTTTAAATAACATCTGACAGTTATTTAAAGAATAAAACATACAGGAAATGTACAGGAGTGTGAGGCCTAAAAGTGCTTTTGCAGAATATGTGAAATTGTCAACATCACTGATAATTGGATAAATGAACTGAAAATAGGTCCTAATATAATGGCCAAAGTGCAGTCCTACCAGTAACTCCTCAATTGAATTTAACTAGAAAGAAACAATAAGACAAACACAAACTGAGCAATGGTCCATAAAATTAGACCTTCAAAAATGTCAATGCAGGCCAAAGGCCCAGTGTCCAGGCGGCTCAGTTAGTTAAGCATCTGACTCTTGGATTTCTGCTCGGTTGGGATCTCAGCTTTGTGAGATTGAAGCCCCCAGTGTGCACAGTGTTCACTAAGGAGTTGAGATTCTCTACTCGTACCCGTGTCCACACTCTCTCAAATAAATAAAAACATATTAAATTAAAAAAAAAAAATCAATGCCAAGAAAGACAAGGCATGAGATTAGAAACAATCCAGAGACCAAAAAGAGGAGAGAGAGAGACCCGAAAAAGACAAAACAAGTTAACCCATCAAATTCCTGGTGGGGGAAAATTACTATACAGTACATGATTTTTATTTTTTTATTTTTTTTATTTTTTTTAAAGATTTTATTCATTTGACAGAGAGAAACACAGCGAGAGAGGGAACACAAGCAGAGGGAGTGAGAGAGGTAGAAGCAGGCTTCCCTGCCGAGCAGGTAGCCCGATGTGGGACTCGATCCCGGATCTCCAGGATCATGACCTGAGCCGAAGGCAGTCGCCTAACCAACTGAGCCACCCAGGCGCCCCTACAGTACATGATTTTTAAAAAAGATTTTATTTATTTGAGAGAAAGAGCACACGCACATACAAGCAGGGGAGCAGCAGGAGAGAGAGAAGCGGACTCCCCAATAAGCAGATAGTCGAATGCACGGCTCAATCCCAGGACCCTGGTGTCATGGCCTGAGTCCAAGTTCAGGCGCCTAACTGATTGAGTCAACAGGCAGCCCTGTATAGTAGGTTACTGGAAAATATTCAGATAGATAACAGCCTTTTATTGAAGTTAAATTTATTGATTTTGACAATTTTACTGGGGTTATGTAAATGAATGTCCTTATTCTTAGACTATACTCCCTGAAGTATTATTATTATTTAAAGATTTTATTTATTTGACAAAGAGAAACACAGCCAGAGAGGGAACACAAGCAGGGGGAGTGAGAGAGGGAGAAGCAGGCTTCCTGCCAAGCAGGGAGCCCGATGTGGGACTCGATCACCCGGGATCATGACCTGAGCCGAAGGAAATAGCCCAACCAACTGAGCCACCCAGGCGCCCCATATACTCCCTGAAGTATTATTTACAGGAAAAGGCTATGAAGCCTGCAATTACCTGACAATCCAGGACAAAAAAAATTTCTTTAAATCGATAATAATAATGTTTGTGTATATGTGCGGCTCTTTATATAAATGCACATGTTACAAATTTAGTGATGATGAAATCTAGATAAGCAGTATATAAGAGTTCACTGAAGGATTCTTGCATCTATTCTTTCAGTGAGAATATCTATTTTATTCTTTAACTAGGCTCTACAACCAATATGGGGCTTGAACTCACAACCCTGAGATCAGGAGTCACATGCACTATTGATTGATGAGCCAGCCAGGAACCCCTGTAACAATCTTTTTTTTTTTTTTTAAGATTTTATTTATTTGACAGAGGGAGAGATCAGAAATAGGCAGAGAGGCAGCCAGAAAAAGAAGGGAAGCAGACTCCCCACCAAGCAGAGAGCCTGATTAGGGACTTGATCCCAGGACCTGAGCCGAAGGCAGAGGCTTAACCCTGAGCCACCCAGGTGCCCCCAACCCCTGTAAGAATCTTTAAAAAAAAAAAAAAAAAAAAAAGATATGCTGGAGGCACACCTGATAAATTCAGTAAATAGAACATGAGACCCGTTATTTTGGGGTCATGAGAATGAACCCCACACTGGGTATAGAAATTACTTAAAAATTAAAAAGGTATGCTAAATCTACGTCGAGTAAAATAGAATAAAACTTATGTTATTGGATTCTTGGGAAGATTGAGTAAGGCAACATATATATATCCTTCAAAGAAGAGCCTTCATATAAGAGTTACTATGATTATTATGGATCTACATACAAAAGAATTAGCAGACATTAAAAATAGTTTGTATATTACTGGCATTGTAAAGATAAGGAAAATGTAATGAAATGATGACATAAGCATAATGGAATATTCCTAAAGGCATGCAAATTAATTTTGTGTGGGGATCAAAAAGGGGACAATATATATTATTGTGTATATTTTATATATAATGACATTTCTTCTTTTAAAAAGATTTGTATTTTTCTAGCAAAGATTTTATTTATTTGTTTGTTTATTTATTAGAGAGAGACAGACAGACAGAGACAGGGAGCATGAGCAGGGGAAGGGGTAGAGGCAGGAGAGAATCTCAAGCAGGTCCCATGTTCTGCGTGGAGCCCAGGGCAGGGCTTTATCTCATGACCCTGATATTATGACCTGACCTGAAAGAGTTAGGACACTTAACCTACTGAGCCACATAGGCACTGAAAAGATTTTTCCCCCCAGTAATCTCTACACTGACCATGTGGCTTCAACTCAGAACCTCAGATCAAGAGTTGTGTGCCCCACCAACTGAGCCACGAGGCACCCCAGTATAATGAGATTTCTTTAAAAACAAAAAGACAAATATGAGGAAAACCCCACAAAACAATCCTGAAGGACACTAAAGAAAATCTGAACAAATTGAAAGAAGGTAGGAAGATTCAATATCATGTTAGGTTAATTTGATGAAATCTCATTAAAAATATCACTGGATTCACCTTAAGCTAGACAAATTCATTTTAAAGTTTATTTGGAAGCACAAACAGAAAACAGTAACAAAAAGCTTTGAAAAAGAGCAAGTAAGGTGAGTTATCCCTACCAAATATGAAAATATATTATAAAACCTCCATAATTTAAAAAAATGTGGTACTTGTACATGAAATGCCAGTACAATGATATAAATTTCAAATACAAGAGAGGACTCCGTCTCATATAAAATTTTTCTTTATACTTAAGGTGGCATTTCAAAACAAGGGGAAAAAATGCTCTCTTGTGTTTTCTTCAATGGAAAAAAGGACAGAAAGGGATCTCTTTCTCCTACTATTAACTAACATAATTTTAAATAGATCAGATTCATTTAAAAATTTACAATTTCGGGCGCCTGAGTGGATCAGTGGGTTAAAGCCTCTGCTTTCGCTCGGGTGATGATTTCAGGGTCCTTGGATGGAGGCCCGCATCAGGCTCTCTGCTCAGCAGGGAGTCCGCTTTCTCCTCTCTCTCTGCTGCCTCTCTACCTACTTGTGATCTCTGAGTCAAATAAATAAATAAATAAATGAATAAATAAATAAAATCTTTTAAAAAATTTTACAATTTCAACAAGAAGTAAAAGAAAACATGGGTGAAGTACTGTATAACTTGAGAGAAAAATGTTCTTAAATACCAATTAAAATACAGACACAAAAGAAAAAAATAGGTATGATTTATTTGACTAAAAAGAAAAGGGGATGGGGTACCGCGCTGGCTCAGCTGATAGAGAATGCGCCTCTTGATCTTGGGGCTGTTAAGTATGAGCCCCACGGGTATGGAGTTTACTTAAAAAATAAAAAATAATAAAAAAAGAAAACTTTTGCGAATGATAACATAGCAGAAGTAAAAAAACAAATATCAAAGTGGCAAAAATGTTTAGACTTTTACAGCAAAGTATTAAGAGTCCCAACACATAAAAGCAGCAGCAATCCTTTAGAAACAAGGGCGATAATAATTAACAGGTGATTGAGCAGTAAATACCCTCACCTAAAAACGCCATCTTAACCACTCATTCCTAACATGAAAAATGCCACTTATCACCTACCAAAAGGGCAAAACCTCAAGTTTGATGTCATAATCTTGGAAAAATGGTAGGAAAACAGATATGCTCTTACACTGCTGAGAATATGTACAATTATCTAGGGAGGAGCTTCTCCTTTCTGGAGAGATCTGTTTCCCGAAGACTATGGGTGAGTGGGATCAGGCATCAAAGAAGGAAGTAGAAAAAGAATACTCTCTATGGGCACCTGGTGGGCTCAGTCAGAGGAGTACATGGCACTTGATCACGAGGTTTGGTCTGGGGCTGGTGAGCTTGAGCCCCAAGCTTGGAGTAGAGATTACAAATCAATAAATAGGCAGATAGATAGATAGATTGATAGACAGATAGATGATAGATAAAACAAAACAAATAAATAAATCTTACGATGGTCTCAACCAACTATGAAACCATGTCTCTCTCTCTTTTTTCCTCAAGTCTCTCTTTTTTAAAATTATGTTTATTCTTTAATTTCAGAATACCCAAACTTCTGTAATATGTAGAATTTGTCATCAATATACGACTTAATATTGTACGACAGAGGTCTGAATGGGAAAGCAGTACAAAACAGATTTGATTACTTTTCATTGAGCGTGCATCTTCGGTCTGTGGGATGACCATTGTACGACTTTAGGTTTTCAGTAAGCTCCGTGTACAATCTGTCGGCCATGGGGAGAGGAATGCCGTCCCACACCATGATGAGAACCACCATCACGGCTGTTGGACAGTGATGGCCCATACGCTGTCGGACCAAACAAAGAACTTTCTCTTCATCGCTGCCTCTTCTTAAAACCTGGAAAAGCAGAATGCATTTATTTATAGAAAACAAGAAACCTACAATTGAGTGCAATGGATATCATTTTGAAAGCTCTGTGCCACTGCATTTTAGGTCTTTTTTAAACATAACTAATTCTCAAGGATTGAAGCCTCTAAGACACTCAGTTTTCTGACTAGCTGTGTCCACACAACTCATCAGAGTGTCCCAGCTTACTTGACTAAACAGACAAAAGGTAGAACACAAGTCTGTGGTATGGTAGTTATTTGTCAAAGTAGAACAAAGCCGTTTGTGTTTTATTTCACTGCTGATACAGTATTGCAAAATAGACAACACAGGATCTCCTGGACTGTTCTGCTCTTCCACAAATGTCACAATGGGACAAACCTACCTACATGCAAATAACCAAGGACTCCTAATATAAAAAATTGAACTTCAGCACTGAAATTTAGCATTTGTGCAAAGTTATAGATTTTTTCCCTGGGTGAACGGTTTTACTATACAGAATAATTAATTTACAGAGCAATGTTCCTGAAGTTCTGTGATTTTTTCCCCATGCTACCACAAGGACTTATCATACCCATATTATCATAAGATTAAGGTGGTTCAGCTGACATGGTAAATGCAAAATACAACAATTAATTTTGAGTAGTGATTGATTTATCTTACACCACATCATACCCACGGGGTGCTACGAAGGCCTCAGAAGTATTTAAAATATTGCCTAGTGGTCCCAGTGCGGAAAAAAAGAATTACATAAAAATGTTGACAAGACAAAAACCAACCAATTCTGGTTAAAACTCCATATATCAAATTTATAGAGCAAAGACACTGACCACATTAATCAGTACATAATCTGTAAATGATAAAGGTGCCCACCCCTGTGACCAAAATGGAGCAACCAACAGCATAATTAAGATTCCATTATTGTTGCTATAATAATATTATATAAACTTGAGATCAAACTTCTTAAGATGTTAGTTACCCAATGTCACTTTCTTCTGTCATTCCAGATGGTTAACAATCATTGCTACCAAGGCATCCCTTGAGTAGAGTTGGCTTTAGGACCTTCCCCCTAAACACAATTATTTATATTAAAATTTTTTTCTATATTTATATGTCCTTTTACAGCCAAATACGAATACATTTGCTTTCAAATAAGCTCAAATACAAAATGATATATATAGTCTCAAACAAAATTTTCAAGTTATCAGTCAAAGAATAAAGTCGCATCGATCAGGTTTTTGTATGGGAAATGCTGAAATGGTATCTATTAGGTAGCTGTGCTTTTCCCAGATTTTCTAAATATCCTTTAGTGAACATCAGACAATTAAGCATGAGTCTCTAAATTCAGATCTAGGTTCAATAAGTACCTTAGGTATTGCCTTGGTATGGATATTTGTGACCACCCAAAATAGATAAAATAAATCCTGAGTCCCAATTGTGATGGTATTAGGCGGTAGGGGCTTTGAGAGAAAATTAAGTCATAAGGGGGAAGCTCTCATCAATGAGATTAGTGTTCATAACAAATAGACACCACAGAACTCCCTAATGCCTTTAAACATGTGAAAACACAAAGAGAAGAGGGCCCTCACCCAACCATGCTGGCACCCTGATCTGAGATTTCCAAACTCCAGAACTGTGAGAAATAAATTTCTGTTGTATAGAAGCCATTCAGTCTGGTATTTTCTCATAGCAGTCTAAATGGAGGAAGACAAGTGTTAAACCTGTGTAAGACCTATGAAAACTATAAAAAACATTTAAATAAATTAAAGATGACCTAAATAAATAGAGAGAAGTACCATGTTCATGGAATAGACACTCTTATTATGTCAATTCTCCCAAAATGGATTTCTAGACTTAATACAAGCCCAATCAAAATCCTATCAGAGTTTATTTTGTTTTGGGTAGAAGCTGACAAACTTGTGCCAAAGTTTATATGGAAATGAAAGGAAGATGAAAAGCCAAGAAAATGAACAATGGCAAAGTCATTTATGAGATCATTACTATCTACTGTAAAGCTATAATAATTATAGTTTAGTATTGGTGCAATGACAGAAAAACAGATCAACCGAATAAAGAGTGCAGGAGATGCATTTATATATGGGCATCACACTTATGACAAAGTTAACATTACAATAAAAACTAGTCTTTTCAATACATGATACTATGCAGATATCCATATGGGAAAAATACGAATGGTCACCCCTACTTCACATAAGTAGCTTGAGTTATTTGTTGATCTATTGTATGAAAGTTAAAACAGTAAGTTTTTGGAAGGAAGCATCTTCATGCCCCTGAAGCAGAAAAAACTATCTTAGAATAAATTATTAAATTTAATCATTATAAAGCAAAAAGTTAAGAAGTTGAATTATAGGGGTGACTAGTGGCTCAGTTGGTAGAGATGCGACTCTTGATCTCGGGTATTAGTTTGAGCCTCGTGTTAGTTGAGATTACTTAAAAATAGAGTATTTTAAAAACACTGGATACATTATGATTAAGAACATCTGTCCACCAAAAACATTAAGTAGCAATAGATTAAGAAGCTATAAAGACAAGCAATATAGTGGGAGAAATATTGGCAATACATATAATTGGCAAAATATTACCCAAAATATATAAAGAAATTTCTGTGAGTAATAAAACACACAAGAGAACTGGCCAAAAAACCCAAACGGGCTCAACACAAGAAAATATCAGACAGATGATGGACTATATGAAAATATGCTCCACAGTACTAGGCATGTAACGAAGTAAAAAAATTTTCAAGCACCACATATGTTGGTGGGATTATGAAATGGTGCAACTGCTATAAGAAACAGTTTGCGGGGCGCCTGGGTGGCTCAGTTGGTTAAGCAACTGCCTTCGGCTCAGGTCATGATCCCGGAGACCCGGGATCGAGTCCCACATCGGGTTCCCTGCTCGGCGGGAAGCCTGCTTCTCCCTCTCTCACTCCTCCTGCCTGTGTTCCCTCTCTGGCTATGTTTCTCTCTGTCAAATAAATAAAATCTTAAAAAAAAAAAAAAAAGAGTTATAAAAAAAAAAAAAAAAAGAAACAGTTTGCAAGGTCCTCAATGAATTAAAAATATAACTGCCATGTGATCCAACAATTCCACTTGTGAGTATGCATCCAAGAGAGTTGAAAGCAAGGCCTAAAACAGTGACTTGTGTATGCGTGTTCACAGCAGCACTCACAATAGCCAAGAGGTGGAAACAACTAAAATGGCCACTGACAGATGAATGGATGAACAGAATGTATAATGTAATATTATCACACTTTAAAAAAGAAGGAAATCCTGTCACATCTTACAACATGTGTCAACTATAAAGAGATCATCTATGTGAAGTAAGCCAGTCACCAAAAAAAGCAAATCTGTATGATTCTAGTTATAGGACTACTCAAAAGTAGTCAAATTCATAAAACATAAAAGTGGAATGGTGGCTACCAGTGGCTGTGATGATGGGAAAATGCAGAGTTATTTAATGGGCATAAAGTTTCAGATTTGCAAGATGAAGAAGTTCTGGGCTTCAATTTCACAATAGTGTGAACATATGTAACACTACTGAACTGCACACTTTATATTATATTAAAAAAAGACGAGTTTGAGCTTCAAGATGGCGGAAGGCCAGGTGACCGCATGTCGGGGAGTTCCTTGAAGAAAGCTGAATTCCAGCAAAAAAAAAAAACACTACAGGACCACTGTGAACACCCATGAAATCAGCCTGAAATGTGATATTTCGCACTTTTGGATCACCACGGGAGACAAGGACCATCGGCAAAAAGGTAGAAACAAGTAAGAGGGACCGGAGGCTTGCCCCCAGAGACAGGGGAGGGGGAGGAAGTCTGCAGAGCTGAACCATTGAAAGCAAATATCCCAAAACGAAAGTGCTCTGTGAGTGAGGAATAACAGCAGACTACAGTCTGAATCGGGGTGAGACAGAAATGGGAACACAGCGGAGCCCATGGCAAGGCAAGGAGACTTTTTCAATTTTTTTTCGGCCGGTGGCGCCAGCGCCGCCGCCATTGCCACCACCACCCCGCAGCTGCTGCGAGAGCGGCAGGCGAGGATTCTATTTTTTCCGCCGCTGCCTTTCTCTCCCGCTTCTCTCCACCCCATGGGCCGGACGAGGATCCCCCAGGGAAGGCGATTTTACAGACTTGCACGGGACCGGAGGGGCTGCGGGTCCCGGGGCACAGACAAGGTCGCGCGATCCAAAAGGAGTTGTGGCTTTGAGTTGCAGGAGTGAAGCGACAAGCGGGGGCGGGGGCAGAAATCAATCCAGCGTCTGCGCCAGCCTGGCTGTGACAGACTGCCAACTGGGAGGCTGGAAAGCGCCCCTCCCTGTGTAGAGGCTCTCTCTGGGAGGGAGGTCTGGGCGCAGACATCTTGCTTGGACCTGACTTCCTCAACTGCTGAAAAAAGACGTAAAAGAACAACGCTCTGCTCCTAGAGAATTGTAACCTGATAACCTGGTTACCATGGAGACCAGCCTCTAGCAAGGGGGCGGAGAGACGCAGCCCAGGTAGAAGAGACCGAAAACAGCCCCGCAGACCCCGCCCCCAGAAAGCAAGCCAGCAGCTCAGGAAGACAACACTCCAATGCGAAACCCCAAATGGGGAGGCTGGGTGCATATGGCGGTAGCCCCCGGGCGCTCCCTAAATTCTGCTGCATGAAAGAATGGGTGAATGGTCCTGGTAGCAGGAAGTGTGGACAGATGGAACCACTGAAGCGTTGGGAAAATGTCCCAGAGAAGGGAACAAAGAATACGAGATCAGAGGTTGGGAGCCAGGAGAGCGCCTCCAGACCAGGTAGTTCACCAGAACCAGAAATAGAAGCCACTCTGCCAGGAGGAGCGCAAAGAGTTCCACAATACCTTCGCTATACAGCTCTCTGCAACTGCACTTCAGGCACAGAACAGTTCCTGCTGCTGTCGGCTGGCTTCCGTTAGCAGTCTTAGTTCCAGAAAGAATGTTTAACATTGCATCAACAGGCAAAGAATAATTAAAATATAATTAAAAGCATGAATTCTGGGGTGGGTGCCCCCGAGCGTGTGGGATCCCGGAGCGTGTGGGTTCCCCCGTGGGTGTGGCTCCCCCGAGCGGGCGGGCGCCCCCAAGCGTGTGGGTTCCCCCTAGCGTGTGTGCTCCCCCGCATGTGGGCATCCCCTGACCATGTGGGAGCCCCGTGCGTGTGGGCGCCCCTGAGCGTTTGGGCTCCCCCGTGGGTGTGGGCGCCCCCGAGCGTGTGGGCTCCCCCAAGCGTGTGTGCTACCCCGTGCATGTGTGCGCCCCCGTGCGTGTGGGCGTCCCCCATGCGTGTGGGCTCCCCCGTGCTTGTGGGCGTCCCCGAGTGTGTGAGTGCCCTTGTGCGTGTGAAGATGTGGTACATATATACAATGGAATACTACGCCTCCATCAGAAAGGACAAATATCCAACTTTTGTAGCAACATGGACTGGACTGGAGGAGATTATGCTGAGTGAAATAAGCCAAGAAGAGAAGGTCAAGTATCACATGGTTTCACTTACGTGCGGTGCAAGAGGGGCAAACTGGAGGACAGTGGGAGAAGGAAAGTAAATGGGAACTAGGGCAATCTAGGGAGGGAAATGAAACAGTAGAGACTTTGGACACAGAAAGAAACTGAGCGACTTGGAGGGAGGGGGGTGGAGAGATGGGAGAGCCTGGTGGTGGGTACTGGGGACACCTAGTGCGTGGAGCACTGGGAGTGGGGAATGGGGAATGAATATTGGAACACTGGAAAAAAAAATTTAGTAACAATAAAAACAAAATGGTAAAAAAAAAAAAAGACGAAAGAGTTCTTTAAAAAAAAAAGAGGCACAACACTACAAAACTTGTAAGTACCAAAAAAGACAAAGAAAATGTGGAGCACTGGTAAGAATGTGGAGTAACTGGAACACTTCCACGTTACTTATGTGAATGCAAAAAGAGATAAGCACTTTGGAATGTGTTCCTATCAACTACAGCTACACAGATGCATAACCTTGCCCTCCCCCACAGCCCAGTAATCTGGCCATTCCACCTCTAGGTATATAGCACACAAAAAAATGTATTCTTCTATTTCCCAAAGATAACAATATTCATAATTATCTCAAATTGGAAACAACTCTAATGTCAATCACCAGAAGAATAAATCAGTACATTTGAACTACTTATGGTAACAGAATACTACTGAACAATAAGAGTGGGAATGATACACGACTAGAGACAACAAGAATAATTCTAACACTAGATAAAAGAAGACAAGACAAAAGAATAATTACTTTAAGACTGTATTTATATGAAGTTCAAATCAGGCAAGATTAATCCAGAATATTGGAAGACAGGAGAGCGGTTACTTTTAGTGGGTAGAAGGTCGGGGGAAAAGAGTGCTTCTGAACTGCTAGTAATATCAGATGTTGGTCACACAAAGTTGCTCAGTTTAGAAAATTCTGTGACTTCAGAATTTCTACAGTCTTCTGCATGTATGCCGTAACTTATTTTAAAAAGTGTATTTTGGGGCGCCTGGGTGGCTCAGTTGTTAGGCATCTGCCTTCAGCTTAGGTATTGATCCCAAGGTCCTGGGATGGCATCCCACAACAGGCTTCCTGCTCAGTGGGAGGCCTGCTTCTCTCTCTCTCACTGTCAGGTAAATAAAATCTTTAAGAAATAATAATAAAAAAATTAAAAAGTTACCCTAAATTAAAAACGAAAGGCTGAAACTGCTTACTTAATTTACTGCCTCAGGATATAGCAAGTTTCTTAACTTTTTTTTCTTTTTAAAGATTTTATTTATTTGACAGAGAGAAACACAGTCAGAGAGGGAACACAAGCAGGGGGAGTGAGAGAGGGAGAAGCAGGCTTCCCGCCGAGCAAGGAGCCCGATGTGGGGCTCGATCCCGGGTCTCCGGGATCATGATCTGAGCCGAAGGCAGTCGCTTAACCAACTGAGCCACCCAGGTGCCCCACGTTTCTTAACTTTCTATAGTAGCACCACAGAGCTAGGATCTGAATAGATATTAATTTTATGTCTTTTTGCTTTATTACCGCACACATGGCTCCTGAGCATAGAACTCAGCTCATCAAATATTTGTTGAATGGATGGTTAAAAACCACGAAAACCTATGTGGGTACATTTTATGAAAATTTCAAAAAAAAAAAAAGATTTTTAATGATACAAAGTCTCCAATTTAAAAACTTTTCTTGAGTATCACATTATTTCATAACTGAAGGGTGTATTAATCTGAAAGCTGTTGAATTTGTGGTCACACGGTAGTCACTTTAGATGCTAAATGTCACATACAAATTTCTGTAATGCCTCTGACTACTTTTCTGTTATTTAAAAATATCTGTATAATTTCCATTATATATTATCAAATTGTTATATCCTATGCAATGTCACAGATTCGCTTGGTAATTGTATTAATTAAGAACATACAGCAGATTATGTTGGAATAAAAATGTTTTAAATAGTTTTCATAATTATATTTCATAATATATACATATATTTCATAAATATATTCCAATGTCATTTGTTAGCAGAGCAACTGAAATATAATTTAAGTATCATAAAGTCCATCCTTTAAAGTATGGAATTCAGGGGCCCCTGGGTGGTTCAGTTGGTTAAATGTCTAACTCTTGATTTTGACTTAGTCATGATCTCAGGATTCTGAGATTAAGCCCATCTTGGATGGCCCCTAATTGGACTCTGCACCAGGTGTGCAGCCTAGTTAGGATTCTCTCTCCTTCTCCGTCTGCCTCTGCTCACCACCCTCCTTGGGTGCTCACTCATCTCTAAAGATAAATAAGGAAATAAAACTAAATCAGCAAATAAAGTATGGAATTCAATGCTTATTAGTATACTCAGAGTTGGCCAACCAGAACCAAAAAGAACATTTTCATCCTCCTCCACCACCCTCTGAAATCACGCCACATTTCCCCCTTTTTCTAAGCAGCCAGTAATTTTCTATCTCTATGGATTTTACCAATTTGGGACATTTGATATAAATAGAACCCTCTAACTTGTGGGCTTTGTGTATGGCTTTGTTTACTTTGCGTATGTTCATTCAAATTGTAGCACTTCCTTCCTTTTTACTGCCAAGTAACATTCCATTGCATGGATATGCCATTTATATGCATCCATTAATTGGCTGATTGCCATTTATATTGTTTACACATTTGCAATTATACTTGATGCTGTTAAGAACATTCTCTCTCTCTCTCTCTCACACACACACACACACACACACACACACAGAACATTCACATAACAAATTATTCTGTTGATACATGTTTTCATTTCTTTTGAATATGTACCTGGGAGTGGAAATGCTTGATTATATAATAACTGTGTGTATCCTTTTAAGGAACCATCAGTCTGTTTTCCAAACTGGAAAGACTATTTGACAATCACATTAGGCATATACAAAAGGTTCCCATCTCTCTAGATCCTCCTCAACACTTATTATTGTCTGATCTTAAGTTATAACCATTGTAAAAGAGGCAGATTTCCATTTCTCTGATGAGTAACAGTATTGAGCATATTTTCATGTGCTTATCAGTCATCTCTATATCTTCCTTGGAAAAGGACTATTCAGGCGGCGCCTGGGTAGCTCAGTTGGTTAAGCCACTGCCTTCGGCTCAGGTCATGATCCCGGAGACCCGGGATCGAGCCCCACATCGGGCTTCCTGCTCAGCAGGAAGCCTGCTTCTCCCTCTCTCACTCCCCCTGCTTGTGTTCCCTCTCTAGCTGTGTTTCTGTCAAATAAATAAAATCTTAAAAAAAAAAAAAAAAAAAAAAAGGACTATTCAAATACATAGTTTATTTTTAGATTGTCTATTTTTTAATTGAGATATGAGGGATATTTAAATAGACAGACAGCCAGAAAGCAGAGCAGCGGGAATAGCAGAGGGAAAGGAAGAAGCAGACTCCAGATTGAGCAGGAAGCCTGACTTAAGGGCTCAATCTGGGGACCCTGGGATCATCACTGAGCCTAAGTCAGACACTTAACAGACTCAGCCACCCAGGCGCCCAGGAGTTTTGTTTTTTTTTTTATAGTCCTTATATAAGCTCTACCACCCCCCTTTTTTCAAGTTTGTTTTTTTAACTTTCAAGTAATCTGCACACCCAATGTGGGGCTTGAACTCACAAGGTGAGATCAAGAGTCACATGCTTCACTGACTGAACCAGCCAGGAGCCCTATGAGCTCTGTATTAGATAATTGATTAGCAAATATTTTCTCCCATTCTTAGTTTCCTCTGACTTTTTTTTTTTAAGATTCATCCATTTATCTGACAGAGGGAGCACAAGCAGGGGAAACAGCAGAGGGAAAGGAGAAGCAGGCTCCCTGCTTAGGCCCCAGCTGCAGGCAGATGCTTAACTGAGCCACCCAGGTACTTCCTATGTGTTTATTTTTTCAGAAATATTTATTTATTTGAGAGAGAGAGAGTGAGAGCGAGCGAGCTAGAGAGAGAGAGAGTGTGTGTATGCACATGCGCACATGAGAGGAAAGGGTAAAAGGAGTAGACAATAAGTCTTTAAGTCACTTAGGCATTTCATGAGAACTTATGTTATTGTACAGTTTTAATTTAAAGAAATGTGGTATGTAACAACTAAATGTAAACAAGTGATATAAGACAAAATGTTTTCTTTTTCCAGAAAGGAAATTATTAATTATAAGGCCCAAAGATTAGACAATCATATAACAGCATCAATAATAGCCCTGTAGCTTTGTAAAAGTATCATAATTGTTTTGTTTATACGGCAACATCCTAGATTATTTTTCTTCAAGATTTTATTTATTTATTTGACAGAGAAAACCACATCTAGAGAGAAAACACAAGCAGAGGGAGTGAAAGAGGGAGAAGCAAGCTTCCTGCCAAGCAGGGAGCCCAATGCGGGGCTTGATCCCAGGATCCCAGGATCCCGACCTGTGCCAAAGACAGAAGCTTAATGACTAAGTCAACTAAGTGCCCCTAATACTGTTGTTTTTTAATTTTGTTTTTTTTCAAAGTAATTTCTATGTCCAATGTGGGGTTTCAACTCATGACCCTGGGCTCAAGAGTTTCATGTTTTCCCAACTGAGCTCACTAGGTGCCCTGAAATGTCCTCGTTTTATGAATAATGCACCACTGTATTTAGGGGTAAAGGGAATCATGTTTACAAATTACTATTAAAGTATTAAGAAGAAATAGAGAAGGGAGAGGAGCAAAGGAGAGAGAAGAAAGGAGTTTGAAAAATAAAGAAAAGCTGACTTGGTAAAAAGCTGTATTTGGGAAATGTTAGGGAAGAGCATATAGAAATTCTACACAATTCTTACAATTTTTGAGTAAGTCTGAAGTTATTTCAAAATCGTAAGTTTAAAAATATTTGTATGGTACAGTCCAAAGTTTCATATTGTATATTTTATTCTCAATCCAAGCTGGGCATTCTAGTGCTCATGACCCATAGAAATGGAAGACAAATTTCAAAACAGAGCTACTGGATGCATGGGGTCATAGGTCAAAAGATAAGCCACAGGCACATCTCCAGATGGAAAGTACTAAATCTGGTGATTTAAAAAACAGGCTACTGTCAGAAAACAAGGAAGAAAGGCAAAGAGGAAGTTCTTACATAAACTGATGAATGAACAATGGACACATTTTTTACAAAATAAAAAAATCTATTTTGAGTTAAAGTCAATGGATGCGACAATGACTATTCAGCATTTATTAAGTTTTAGGTAACACTTGAAGTAAATTAAACTAAAAAGTTTGTGAATTTAGATAAAGCAATTAGTAGCAAGTCCAACATACTGTCGGGTTAGCAAGATGTCATTTTCTCTTATTATGACATGCTACAAATCGTAATCACCTGGGAAGCCAATTAAATATGATTATAAGTGAAACAATTCAAATGCAAAATTGAATGCACAGTATCATTTCAACTAATGGGGAAAATATTAGCAATGTATTTTTCTATTGTAATACTGTTAGGGGGATAATAGAAGGCATTTGTAAGGGGTCTGTATGAATAAGTTGTGCAAAGTAGGGTTGAGTCTTTTTTCTGGAATGGGAAGCCTTTACGGAGGAGAGTCTTCTTTAAGGACAAAGGGTTTGCCACCAGACGGAAGACAGTACAAAGGCAATGCTAAGATTTTGGAAAGCAAGCTCCACGAGGCAACAATGTTATTTAAGGAGAATTCTGCTAACTGTACTGATACCAGATGGCTTCCGTGATTTATAAAACCTCCTTTATTAAATTATTATACATAGCTAATTCTATTTCTGGGATCTCTGTCATTAACATGATGCATACTGTTTATGTTAAGATGTGACTCAAGGGTCAGTATTTCCCCAAAGCCCTTCCTGCATCCTCACCTCCAAACATTACACTTGGTCTCCTTGTTGCTCCCTCTATGTGCTATTCTCAAGCAGGCAAGTGGTAGGATATCATAGTAACTAGCACGCTTGTGACATCTTAAGGCCGGGTAATGAATAAGCTCACTGAAGAAGACATAGGTAGGCTGCCTAAAGAGCTGAGGAGTGATGGGGGAAAGCAGTGTTACAGATGCTAAGCAACACATGAACTTCTCAGAAGAGCAAAGTGTAACCAATAGGTTGAGCTGCTGAAGAAAGGCTATGAGGACCTAGAATTTTTTTTGAAAGTGAATGAACTGGTTGATCATTGCGCTATCACTTTCAGAGAAGGGGTAAAGAAGATATATCAATCAGATGATCGTTAGGAAAAGACTTCCTAGCAAATCTATGACAGAATTCCCTTATCCCAGGTTATAAATTATTCTGCCTCAACAGCCTATTTATGAGTAGCTCTGAAAAGTACATATGGAACTTATTTCTGAGAACCTGGTCCAGATGGGACAACCTATTGAAATTCCCCATGGGATGCTCCTAAGGCAGCCTAGGTCAGAATCAAGAACAGTAACCTAGGATATTCTAAATATCTTCTGGTCTAGGAGGTCTATGGCAACTCATTAGTATGCATACAAAGATTGGTGGAGAGAGGGTCACCTGGGTGGCTTAGTCAGTTGAGTGTCTGACATCAGCTCAGGTCAATATTCAGGGTCCTGGGATCAAGCCCCGAGTTGTGCTCCCAGCTCAGCTGGGAATCTGCTTGTCCCTCTACCCCTCCCCCTGCTCATGCTTTCTCTTTCTCACTCTTTCAAATAAATAAATAAAATCTTAAAAACAAAACAAAACGTGGTGGAGAGAGAAGACCATCCTGAAAAACAAAACTGCTATTGCGATTTCTAAAGAAGCAAATGTAAGGGAACAGTATTTTCATATCTTTAGGGCATAGAAAGAAGAAATTAAAAGACCAAAAGAGGTTTCTACTGAGGCAGGCAAATTTAGATTCAGACTTAGAGGGGTCAGTCAGGAATGTCAACGAAAACAGACGTGTAGAAAATGGAGTGGAATTTTAAATCAATGAAAAAAAAAGTCAAATAACTACCGGATCCATACATAAAAGTACAAAAGCACGGGAGACACTATTTTTATAATAGTAGGATGAGGAAAGGCTTCTGTAGAAAGAAGAAAAACTGAACGTATCTTGTGACACAGATTTGATCTGCTAAGAATTTCAAACCTCTGTACAAAGGTAATAATCAAGCACAAGGACTGTAAGAAAATCCAGGATTAAACAATGGCAAACTAGAAACAGAAGGGTTTTTTTTTTTACCAAAAAGGATAATGTAAACAAAACAAAAAATGGTTATGAAGAGTGACTTCATGGAGGAAACACAAATGGTTAATAAACATTCAAAAAAAACCCCACAAAACTTTACTAGTTCAAATGCAAACTCATTCACGATGTTAATTTTTACTTACTAGGTGGACAATGATGAAATACATTACACTATTAAATAAATATACACATATATAAAAATCTATTTTTTGAAGAATTAACATTAACTAAAAGATTTATTTTTAATCCAAGAATCATAAGACCAAAACTTGGAAGAGTTCATTTTTGGTTAGCCTTTCTTTCACAGTTAAGGGAGTTCTCAGAAGCCTTATTTATAATTTCTAATGCTCCATCCAAAATGCACATGATTTCCATTTCAGTATATAAGGAAGAGCAAAAACTCTTGAGTAGATTCTGCTCCGAAACAATACTATGCTTATTTAATCAAATAAGCTTTTCCTGAAATTAATAAAGTTGTAGAATAATCAAATTTTACCATAATAGTGAACCTGTCACTTTGCTCAACATCCTTCAGCAGTTGTCTTATCATATGTATTTGAAAGTTTTAACACCAAAACGTAGTTTGTATATACCGTACATCATTAAGCATCATTATCTCTGTGAAATTTCTCTGTGAAATAAAATCTTTAAAAAAAACCAAAAACGAAACAAAAAAAACCTTGGACACGTAACCATAACTAAGCTGCCCAGGCGCCCCCAAAAGTAATATATTTTGTCTTTCTTTCTTTCTTTCTTTCTCTCTCTCTCTCTCTCTCTCTCTCTCTCTCTCTCTCTCTTTCTTAATTAATTAAAGATTTTATTTATTGGCGGCGCCTGGGTGGCTCAGTGGTTAAGCCACTGCCTTCAGCTCAGGTCATGATCCCGGAGACCCGGGATCGAGCCCCACATCGGGCTTCCTGCTCGGCGGGAAGCCTGCTTCTCCCTCTCTCACTCCCCCTGCTTGTGTTCCCTCTCTAGCTGTGTTTCTCTCTGTCAAATAAATAAAATCTTTAAAAAAAAAAAAA
>PITA01013830.1:0-55939 GCA_004023965.1 Spilogale gracilis | reverse complement strand
TCTGATTTCCCTTTCTATTTTTTCGTTGTTGGTGTATAAGAATGCAACTGATTTCTGCGCGTTGATTTTGTATCCTGCCACATTACCAAATTGTTGTATGAGATCCAGTAGTTTGGGGGTAGAGTCTTTTGGGTTTTCCACATATAGTATCATGTCATCTTTTTGCCGATGTTCTTTGTCTCTCGTGGCGGTCCAGAAGCGGGAAATATCACATTTCAGGCTGGTTTCATGGGTGTTCACGGTGGTCTTGTAGTGGTTTTTTTGTTGGAATTCAGCTCTCTTCAGGGAACTCCCTGAAATTCGGTCACCTGGCCTTCCGCCATCTTGACCCTCCTTGACTCAGAAATCTTAATTAAGGAGAGTGTCAACAAATCTTGAGTTTCTATTTAATAAAGTTCTTCATAATTTTCATTTATTTAATATTTTCATTTTCCTCCGTATACAATAATATTGTTACTGATTGGTATTTGGAATAAGCATTCTGTTCAATCCTTTTAAGAGCTTCTATTTAATAACGTTCTTTATAATTTTCATTTATTTTAATATTTTCATTTTCCTCTGTATATAATAATCTTGTTACTGATTGGTATTTGGAATAAGCATTCTGTTCAATCCTTTTAAGAAGTATTTAATTTTGTAGTGATAAGGATTATCACATTCATATTTTTGCTTGATTTTTATTTAGGTCTATTTGAAATGAATTTTAAAAACAATCATTTGTTCATGCCTGTTTTATTCATTTACTAACCATTTATAGAATGCTTGCTACAAAATAAGCATTGTTAATACCGAAAAAAATTTTCTAATGTATGTTGAGCACTTTTCTTTAATGCGGATAAGTGCTTCAGTTAATTTTCTTAATCCTCACAATCCTGTCTGGGAGATAACCTATTTTATTGATGGGGGCACTGGATAAAAAGATGAATAAATCATAATCCTTGCCCTTAGTAAATTCATAGTCTAATGGAGTAGGACTCAGAATAAGTTAATTATAATTTTATAGGGGAAATGTAGAAAACCTTGTTTTCATTGCCATGAACTTTCAGAAGAGGTGTATCTATTTGTGCATGATGGTCAGAGAAGTTGTCATAAAGGAAATGACATTTGAAGTGGGCCTTTATGTTAAATAGAAGTTTTCCTGGGGGGAGGGATGTGAAAGCAGAAAGACGGTTCATACCAAGTTGTAAAGTGGTAAAGGGTCTTGGAGTTTATTTGGTAGTTCTGGTGAACTGACTTTGCCTGGCAGGAGACTTTTGGTGACTGTGTATATGTGTGCCTGTGGGTGAGTGAGGGTGTGTGTGGGGGGTGGGTTGGGGTGGGGGGAGGTTGGTGTGGGTCTGGAAGGTCTTAGGAGCTAGGAAGGTGGCATGAGGATGCTGAAAAAATAGGTCAGGGCCTTAAGGTAAAGAGCCTCCGAAGAAGTTTGGTTTGAAGATCAATTTGAATGAAAGGAGAGCCATATCTCTAGATTAGCCAATATTTTAAAAATGCTTTAAAAATTTTAAGAGTAACAACTTTAAAATAGCTAAGTTGAACCAACTGCTAAATGTATCTATCATAGATTCTTTTGTGGTTTATTCTCTTATTTTTAAAAAATTATCAACTAGAAATTCCTTTTACTTTATAATAAATTACTGAGGCTATGTTTATTAGAATTAAAGTCTGGAAACGGAGAGAAAGCATATTACCATTTCAAGTTCTTTAAACACTAAATATAGGTGTTTCCCTAGTATTATTCAATCTTGTGCTGTCCAGTTTGGATTCCTGAGTGATCAGTTTGTGGATTGTATAGGAACTTTCATTTATTACCTTTTCTTGTCTAATGATCCACTTTTTCAGTTGTTTCTTGTCTTATTGTAATTCTGCCAAAGATGAGTCATGTATGGATACTAAGAAAGTAGCATATGTGTTTTAATGCAAAGTAACATTTCTTAGTAAGAAAGATGAGAGGATTAGATCATATTAAATTGTTTGTTCCTCTCTATTTGGCTAATCCACTCCATTTTTGTTCCTCATTAGCATTTTAAGTTAGGTGTCACTGGCTGTGTCTGTCCATCATGTCAGTGGCAGAATCATTGCCAATTGACTGTGGGTTGAGTCAGCTCAGGCCAGTGCATTATTGAGGGCATCAGTCTCTCGAGTACCATGGAGGAGGTGGACATGATTTGTAGGTGATGAGAGTAAAATTCAGAATGCTCCTTCTGCAGTGGCTCAGCATGTCTAAGGAACTGAGAAGTGGGAAGGGGATTATTAGGGCTGGACTGAGTTTGGCTACAGGAAGGGTGTGGCAAACAGCATTAATTGGATGACCAGGCAGGGGAGAGGGTGCTGTCATGCAGTGAAGCAAATAATAAGCCTTGAGATTGTAAGGAATTTACAAACATATACAAAAGTTGGGAACAGTTAAGAAGTATGTTTGTTGTTGTTGTTTTGTTTTAAAGATTTTAATTATTTATTGGACAGGGAGAAACACAGCTAGAGAGGGAACACAAGCAGGGGGAGTGAGAGAGGGAGAAGCAGGCTTCCCGCCAAGCAGGGAGCCCCATGCAGGGCTCAATCCCAGGACTCCAGGATCATGACCTGAGCTGAAGGCAGATGCTTAATGACTGAGCCACTCAGGCGCCCCAAGAGTATGTTTTGATACCACTGTACACTGAGAGCAATGAGTTCTATAAAAAAAATAAGTTTTTGGTGAGTATATTTTGGCAATTTCTCTATCCAGCTCAATGCTGTTCATTGAGTAAAAGTGAACTGTTAGTAAATTTTGACATTTTAAACTTAAAATATAAGGTTTTATAGAGGAACTGCTAGGTTCTTAATGTTTACATTATTCAGAGCTGTAAGAAACTTCTGTATCCAAAAATTTGCCTCTTTGCTTCTTTCTTACAAATTTTTATAGGTTTACTCTTTCCAGGGTATGTATGTATATATGTATATATGTATGTATTTTAATAAAAAAAAATTGCAGAATGCTTTACAGTTTTTCCCTTTGCTCCAACATTGACTCCATAATCTGGTACTATTATCATTAATGCTAAATATATGTATTTGAATTTTCTTTGTTGGAGGTTTTTCATTTAATTTAAAATTTGAATTATTAGGATTTAATTTAGAACAACATTTAATAGTTGTTGTTGAAGGTTCATACTAGACCAATGTAGTAAGATATTGAGAGGCGAGTTTTCTTGTTGCTCTGGGATTGAAAACTAAGACCTCAAACTAAGGGCAAAAAGGCATTAGGTGCCCTGCATTCAAAAGAGAGATTTTAGCAGTTGGTGCTCAAAGACTCACTCCACTTAACCATAAAAGCTTCCTGAAACAGGCCCTGCTCTCTTTTGCAACCCACTACCTCCACGACTGCAGTCACAGGTTGTGTTCCCAGGGAAGCAGACTCAGATAGAGCTTAGCACGAAGGATATTTATTAGGAGCATTCTTGGGATTGAAAAAATCTATGAAAGAATGAGGAAGGAAACAAAACTGGGTTGGGGTGGGGAATGGAGTTGAAATGTGTTCCACTCTTAACAAAAGCAAGTTAAACATCAGGGAGACTGAGATGGCCCTTCATAGTTGTTCGGAGTTTGGACCCAGGGCTGTGCCTTTCTGTCTCTGTATGCATCAGTCATTGGGCAGGGGACAAGGCTTTCCTATCCCCAAGTTATGGGATATGAGCTGCCGAGGAAGAGGGCATGACATAGAGTGACACAGCTCTATTTAGCTTATGTAGTCCCTGGAGAGGCCATCAGCTAAGGACTGCATGCTGTCCTTTGAACTGGTGTTCCCTTAAAGATAATGTTTTGTTTTTCTCTGGCTGCTTTCAAGAGTTTTTTCTTTACCTTTAGTTTTTTAAATTTAATTATGATGTGTCTTTGAATGTATTTCTTTGGGTTTATCTTACTTGGAGTTCACTTCCTTAATCTATTGGTTTATATCTCTCACCAAATTTGTGAAATTCTCTGCTATTCTTTCTTCAGATACTCCTTTGATCCTCCTCTTCTTTTACCTCAATTTGTAGGGTCTTTTGCTTTTGTCCTTTGGATCCCTGACTGTTTATTTTAGGAGACTCTGGATCCTATTTAAATCTTTCATTTTATTAGGCATTGGCTCTGTTTAGGTTCAGCTCACAGGTCCTGGTCTACTTTAGTAGGCTCTAGTTCCAAGGACAATGGAATTTTCAGAGGCTCTGTGGAGTCATTTTTTTCACTTGGTGTAATTGGAGTGAGTGGGGCTCCCAGTGGTCTCTATTGCTTTTGCCTGAGTGGCAGCACTAATTTTCTGAGACAGGGATTCCTGGTACTTCTAGGTGGGAGAAAGGAAGTCTCTGGCCTGACGGAGTGAAGAGTACTTCTGGGCCTGGCAGGTTATTGTGGTTGAGCTCCTTCCCCTTGCCAACTCTGCCTCTTCCCCCTTGATATTTCTTGGTAAGAGAAGGATTCTCAGGCCTGGTGGGAGAAAAAAAAGCACTTCCTAAGCCAGAGCTTGTTGTGGTAGATGTCCAGTGCCTGTGGGGAATGGAAAGTCCTTCTTAGCCGGGGTACATGTGGCAGGATCCTCTTTGCTAGTGTCTGCCCTTGACCCCCCAACCACCCAGTGTCTTATGGTGTTGGCAGTCTCATACAGACCCCATAGGGGGTCTTCCTAGCAGAGTACTTACTGAGACAGGATCTCCCTTGCTGGTGCTGTCCTGTGTTTTTCCATGTAGGGGAAGAGTCTTAGGTTCTGAGAAGAACACTTTTATTGAAGGCTTATTGTTAGTGGTACTTCTGTTGATCCAGAGAAGAAAAGAGCCTGACTGTACTATCTTGTGTTGCTAGGTTGGATGTCAAGAAACCCAGGGCCTTCTTCCTGCCTTGGGATCTCTCACCAATTCCCTCCTCCCCTTGAGCCTTCTGAGTTCTCCTTTGGTTGCCTCTTTCATTACTTCCGGCACTTTTAGTTGTACTTAGGGAGTGGGGAGGAAAAATAGAACAAGAGAAAGATCTATGTGATCTTGCCTGGACTAGAAGTCTTCTGAGAGGGCAAACTTTTGGAAAATATAATATCCAAAAATACTATTAACCCATAATATAATATTTTTCCTTAAGTGATCTTTAATATCCTGATTTTAATATTTAGATATTAAGTACATGAATTACATTAAAATACTGGATAAATATTAAAGTATTTATAATATGTAGATTATTTAATTTAATGTGTCTACTTTACTCAGCTATTTATTCCCAATGCTCACATCCCAGACATAGTGTCTGCTTAACAAATGATTTTTAAACAATTAAATTATAATTTATATTTTTATAAATGATAAATCAGGCACAGAGGTTTAGATGGCTTGCCCAAAATTATGTAACTAATTAATGATGAAATTGGAGTTAATATTAAGTATTTATTTATTCTTAAGTATTTATTTATTCTGTGGACTGCAAGTTCATTGCATCTGGAATACTAAGTACAAATTCTTTTGTTAACTCTTGCAGCTGCTATTTTATTTCTGATATTTGGATATCTCAGAGTAATATTAGAGAAGAAACTATTTTTAGTAAGTATTATTTAGTTATCCTTGAGATTTGTTTATCATGGTTATTGGATAGGCATCTATTTTGATATCATTTGGAAGAAATAAGATAATTCCTTAAGAGATAGTCTGGTATACTATAAGGATGATTGTTAGATGTTGAATGTTGGTTTAAATACTTACTTAGCAGCCTATGACTTGGGGCAAACAATTTAGTGTCATTCATGATAACTTTAGTTTCCTCATTTGTTAGAGGAAAGTTAAAAATATTCTACTTTACAGTAAAGATGTTTGGAATGTGACAGATATTATACAGATAACTCTTAGATATTGCTTAATAAATAATAGATGCTCAGAAAATTGTCATAATGGTTTACTTGTATGCTCCTTTATTTGTTAGTGATATTGGATGTATTTCTTTCTTTAATACGCTTTCTAAAGTATGTGTCAGCTTGGTGATTCAGAGCATGACTTTCTGATAGAAATGAATCATAGAAGAGGTCATTTTAAATTTTCATAAGATGGCCATGTCACAAGGCCAAATTTGGTGCAAATAGATCAGGACTGCTTGATGATCCAAGTATTATGTTAGAATGGAAAGCAAGGTCATCTCCTCTGTGAGACAGCACATTTTAGTTGTATAACAAGACTTTAATGAACTGGAAGAACAATGTTGCTTCAAAGTGATATATTTAGATTGGAGGAATAAAAAATGGAAACATATGTTCTACTGAATTTTCTTTAACATAAGTAGAATGGGCACTGCTAGAGAAAGTCTTCCTATGCTACAGTAGTCTAACAAGAAATAGTTTTACTTAGCCTTGAAATCCATAAAGACCTGAAACATTCTCTCATCTCTTTGTGTTTATTGATAAGTTTCCCTTCACATCTTTCTAATAAGTTAGTATCTTCTGAACTTCTGTATCTTTAAACTTTTAAAGTATACTTTAAATTTGTAAGGAATTTAATTAGAAAGTAGTGGAAACTTTCTTTCTCTAATCTTTTCTAGGCAAATTTTTAGTTTGCTTTGAAGTTCAAGACCTGTCACGATTTATATCAGTAAACATGAAAAGAAAGTGGTTAAAGAGGCTCACCGTCAGTTGAGATGGCTTTATTATTTTTACATTAAAAACAGACCATTTTAAAATTTATATATTTGAAATTAGAAACTCAGACCCTTTCAGGTATAGTAAGAACTTTTCACTGATGTGTTTTACATTTAAATCAGAGGCAATTCAGTGAACTTCATGTACTTGTCAAAACATTTTGATCAGCTTATTTATTGGCAGACATCAAATGATACTGATGTTTTATGTACTTCCCAGGGTATACTTATGAATGTTAAATTTTTGCTAATTTTGACTTATTTTAATATACATATTTTAATAATTTCGTTAAGCTCTTAAATTTGAAAAATGCTTTTTCCTTTTTATGCATAAATACTTTGGAGGATTTGTTCTATAGTACAAATACAAATATGTAGGCTCACACACACACACACACACACACACACACACACACACACGGATTTTTATTAGATCATTGTCTATAATGGGAAAACTGGAAACAACCTAAGTGTCCATAAATAATAGGAGTGGTTTCACTCAAACTTCAGAAAATTATAGTATGTCATGTATTATTTTTTAGGTTAGAACTCTTGATGTATTGGTAAATAAGAAAATTATGTTACATGGTATTTTTTTTATAGTAGAATCCATTGTTTTTAAAATAACAATCCTAGGAAGACTCAATTATGTGTATATATTTATATGAACATGGAAGAATAGTAGATAAGACAGTTGGAATTAATAAAATACTTGATTCACATGTTCAAATGAATATATATTATTTTGTATGTTTATGTTTATATATTTATATGTTTAATATTTTTGAATTAATAAGTATAACAATCTACTATGCTCATTACCACACAAATAGAAATATAAGAACAGGGCCATCCTCATAAGAGTTGTAAACTAAGAGAGCTGGTTTATGAAGGAATGTGATGAGAATTAGGAGAGCCACCAGTTGTGACCAATCTGGGTATATCAGATCTACTAAATCAAGGTCCCTATAGGAACTTTGGCACAACCAAATTAAGAAACTTCAAGGACGGCTTATTTATAAAGGGAATAAGTACAAGGGTTAGAGCCAGGAATGGTGTAGGAGAAACGCAAGGGGTTGTTTAAGAACCAGTGCTTACCAACAGCACAACTATTACCACTCTGAGCTCAGGAATATGAATGGAAGGAGACCAGTCAGATCCCAAATGGAGAGAAAGTTATGTTATAAACTAAATGACCTTGATTAGAGGAGTGACCTTTATGCAAAGGACATAGTTCAAGGTAAGCTAATAGAGAGTGAACTGGGGAAATAAAAACTTTGAACTGATTTTTATCTTGTCCACTAGCTCTTGCCATGGATCCCCATCAGTTGAACCCAACCAGAGCCAGAGGACAAAAGGACCCATCTCTATATAGGTCACTTTGGGCAGAGAACAGAGTGTAGAGAACTCTACTTTCTGGGTAGAGAACAGAGAGTGGGTCTTGTGGAGTAAATAGAAGCTATCTGTTAGAAATATCCAACATTATTTTTGAACTAAATAATTACTATAACCCAGAAAGGAAAATCTGTTACAATATACAAAATATTGACAGCCATTTTCTTTATGCGTTTATAGAACTATTCTTTAATTGGCCTAAGCCCAAAGACAGAATTTTAAAAAAGTAATTTGAGGGGCACCTCGGTGACAAGCACCCAACTCCTGATTTTGACTCAGGTTGTGATCTCTGGGTCATGGGATCAAGCCCCACATCAGGCTCTGCACTTAGTGTGGAGTCTGCTGGAGTTTCTCTTTCTCCCTCTCCGTCTGCCCTTCCCAGCACTCACTCGCTCGCTTGCTCTCTCTCTGGAATAAATAAATCTTAAAAAAAAAAAAAAAGAATTGAAGATGGCGTTGTTCCTCACTCTTCTCTGTGCCTAAGGCCTAGTTTATACCCAAAACTCTGATGAAGGTATATAGCACAGGATATTTAAGAGTGAAGGCAGAGGTTTGTAGTTCTCTAAGATGAATATGGCTCTGGCTCCCGCAAAGCATAGATTGGTCTGAATGCTTCTAATAGTGTTTTTTTTTTTTTTTTAAGATTTTATTTGTTTATTTGAGAGAGAGAGAGAGAGCACAGTTGGGGGACGGGAAGCAGAGGGAAAGGGAGAAGCAGCCTTCCTGATGAGCAGGGATCCCTTTGAGGGATTCAATCCCAGGATTCAAGGATCATGACCCAAGCCGGAGACAGGTGCTTAACCAACTGAGCTACCCAGCTGCCCAGATTTTTGTTTTGTTTTTAGCTTCTAATGTGAGTACCAGAGGTAGCACTGCAATCAAGGTCATCGATTGGGAGCTGACATTTATAGAGTTTCAGCAAGTGCCAGGTGCTGTGGAGTGATTTACGTAGTTATCATTCATACTCTTCTCAACAAACCTGTATTATGACCATTATTTTACCAAATTACTGATTAAGAAACGGACATTCCAAATGATTAGATAATTAGCTGGAGTTTCAGTAACTTTCTCAAAGCTGATGTTAGAGTCTGGACTTGGACCTTGATTTGTTTGGCTTTCTCCTGGCACAGCCCCACTTGCTGTTAAACTGTGAAGGAATCATGACCTATTATTGCAGCTCTCCCGCCCCTCCCACAAATACAGTTTTCCCTTTCCCTTCTCCTAGTCTCCTGTCTTCCAGGCACTCCCTTAGTTATATATTTAGCACACATTTATTCACTACCTACTCTGTGCTAAGAATTGTGCATAGTGCTGTTGATACCAACAAATAAGCCCTTGAAGGAGTTTTCTCAAGGGAACAATCCTGTTCATTTCTCTTAATCCCAAATCCTTTACCTTTGAGTAATCTTCCCATCTGTTCACCATGACTGAGAATTTTGTCTTATTTATTTAAATTAAAGTGTAATAAAAATAACCCTTAAAAAACCCCCAAAACCTCAATGCTGTTTCATTATTGGAGAGAAATATAGATTCCATAATATTAAGAGACATATGAAATAAGGCAACTATGTAAGGCAGTTTTCTTCAAAAGGACTGTCTAGTTTTATTGAAACAAATTAGTCTTCCCAAGAAGTGTGTAAATGAGGGTACAAGTTGAGGCCTATGCTTTAATCAGCCTAAAACTATATCATATTCCCTTAAATAAGCACATCTATTTTTCAAATTGAGAATTGGTTTGTGTTCAAAACCTTTTTTGTCAAAGACAAGTTAAAACTGCTGTTCAAGTGTCTTGTATCATTATAACCACAAAGCTAATATACATTTGAACTCATTTTTTTCCCTATTTAGACACTCTTGTTCATTCTTTGGAAAGCCCCAGATTGGGTTACTTAAGTAATCCTATTTTTGTAACTGAGCCATGTTATCATCATCAAAATTACAACTGATTCGGAATATAGTGTCGAGAAAGATGACTGATACATAAAAGCATGTGCTGATCCTTCTCATTTTGCATTAGTTACATTGCATTATGGGGCTCTAGGAACTGGAAATGTTTTAGTTCACCCTTTTATAATTAAATTAGGTTATCTTCAGTAGGATAACATTCAGTAGACGCCATGCATATTATGTTTTGTTACCATCTTTGGATGTGATTTATGAGGAGGAAAAAAATGTATATATACATATACATACAGGTATCCCCCTTTTCAAAAGTTCCTATTATACCACCTACCTTGTACAGAAGATCTACATTGGTATTTATTTTCTCTAATTGAAAGAAAACTGAAGAGGATTTTTGCTTTTATCAAAGAAATAGAAATAACATTCAGTATTTTTCTGCAGTGAACCAGTATAGAGGCACAGTGCTCCCTGAGCAGTGAGTGGCCCCACCAGGCTCCTTCCCTGAGAATGAGGCTCAGGATCTCAGCATCAAGCTCCCATAGCTTTGAGATTTTGTGAGCATCTGTGCTTTATCTCAGTTTATTTTTTGTATCCATTAGCTAGATGTGCCCTAAGGTATCAGAAAAGCCCAAAAGAGATTATTTTTGGGGTCTGGAAATCTAAAAAAAAAATTTCAATGATGATCACTTCTTCATTTTATGCCCTTTTAGTTTACAAAAAGTTTCATAGGAATGCTCCTTTTTTTTTTTCAGATAATAGAGGAAACATCTGTGTGTGTGTGTGTGTGTGTGTGTGTGTGTGTGTGTGTGTGTGTTTCTAGTTTGGTTGCCAGTATTGTATGATAGGTTCTTTGCCTGGGTCTGATCCTAGACAAGTCACATGACATCACCATTCCTCTTTAACTTCTCACTTTTGTAAAATGAAGGAGTTTGGCAAAATGAGCCATTTTCTTTCCATGTTGCAGTATTTCTCGAAATCACTGAGTGCACAAAATCGTGGCTCGTGAAGCCAGATTGGCTAATGAGGGGCAGCTCCTCCCTCCTACTTCAACAAAAGTAATTCTGTTTTGTTTTATTTGTTAATACCCCCAAGTAAATTTTCTAATTCCTGATGCCTTTTCACCCATTCGTCAACAGTAGGGCTCACTGTATTCTATTTTTGGCTTCATAGTAGGTTACAGCTTATACAAAACACACAGACTCTGGAATAATCAGTGGTTCCTTTAAATTCTGCAGTAAGTATGAAATGTAAAGTATTAATCATGTACTTATGCCTGGTTTCTACATGTGAGGTAGTTAAGCCTATGCTTAATTTTCTCTGTTTGTCAGCTTCAAAGCAGGAAATTATACCATTGCCCCAAACCTCTGGCATCCTGTTGCTTTAGTTTAGAAGGTGTAAATCTAGTAAAGCATGAACAGGGAGTTGTTGCCAAACTGATGGCTGTCTTTATCTGTGTAGATTATATTTCCACAGCTGTCAGTTGGGATGGTTTCTCCTTGTAGAGTCATGCACGTGCTTGGGATTTTAATCCCAGATGTTTTAGCACTTCCTACTTTGAGTTTCAAAGTGTAGGGACTATCACATGTGCCATTCTAAAGGGTGACATTTCAGCTTCTGTGTCTTTTTGGATAACATGTTGTGAATGAAATGGTGTGTTAGGTAGAGTTTCTGGGGAAGTTTTTTTTACCAACAATCATTTGATATCCCATGTGCTCTATTATAATAAGAAAGCAGAATAAATAACCTGAATTAGGTGGTCAGAATCCTGTTAAAATGAAAGTAACTATAGTTTCCTTTGTAACACTGAAAAGCAAACAGAAACTCTGCACAAATAGTTTTAATCAATATTGAAGGACTAGTCTCTCAGGCTGTTGCTTGTTTGCCTGGTAGTCTTGGGTGGAGGTAGAGATGGGGTGGAAAAAAATGATTGCTGTAAAGATAATAGAAATCGCTTGGCAAGTGGGATACAAAGTTGTTTCAAACACTTACCAGGCCAATTTATCTCACAGTCAATATGAGTTACCTCTCCCAGCTCTGGATTATTTCACAAACTGGATTCCAGAAGGCCGTCCTCACCTGCATTTCACTTTCTGGAGTTTCAGTGACCTGTGGTCAACTACCTGATCTGGAGGCAGCTGATCCTCCTTCTGACCTACCTTTAGAAGGTCTGTGGTTGCCTAACATAATATACAATGCCTACACCATTCACCTCACTTGACCTGCTCAGGTAGGCATTTTATCATCTCACATCATCACAAGAAGAAGGGTGAGTGTTACACCTGATATTCGGAGAGAGACAGAGACCACATTCATTGAACTTTTATTATACTTTATGAATAATTGTTTTATTTTATTATTACTTAGTCTTAATCTTTTACTGTGCTCAGTTTATAAATTGAACTTTATCATAGGTGTGCATAGGAAAAGGGGGAAAACATAGTATACATAGGTTATGGTACTATCTGAGATTTCAGGCATCTATTAGGGTGTCTTGGAAGATGTTGCCTATGGATAAACTGAGACCTACTATGTTTCAGACTCACAAATTGTAGGAGCTATTAAGTATGCTAAGTTACAAGGCAGACACATGTTAGGTTAGTGGTTTTATTTTTTAAGAATACTGAATAAAATTTTATCGCATCAAAAACTGTCAAATCTAAGAGAACTGTCAAAACTAAGAGAAGTTATCTGATGCAGAGATCTCCAATATATGGCATGTCTGCTGCCATTTCAATTCTCCCTACCCTACTCTGACTGTGATCAATATTATTAACTGATCATAGTTCTTTTCCCCACTAACCCTAGATTTAACCTTAAAGTCTTTCTAAAATCAAGAGGTACTGACAGTCTTTTCTAATTAATAAATGAGAATTGTTGGAAATCTGTTTGCCATCCCTGATAATTCTAAATTTCCTGATAGAAGATAAATAAGGTAGTTGACTATGACTTACCCAAATATCTGAGCTATTTAGAAACTGATACATAATTGAAATAGGTTACCTGGCTCTTTCTATTAGACTATACAGGCTAAAAAGGATTTTGAGATATTAGGAGGAAAAGTACTTTAGGTGTCTGATAAACCACAGCTTTGTCTTACATTTCTAATAGTGTATGGCATGCATTCCATTTAGGAATTCCCAGTAATGGCAGATTACTTATAGTATATAGTAATTTTATTTTTCAACATTTGATCCACAATTTAATTATATTTATAAAAAGATACAAATGCATGCACACACAAACATATATACACACATAGAGGGACATTCAAAATAATGTTTTTAGAAAGAAGGTAGCGTAATATTCCATTTGTGTTCTGAGAAACACATGAAAAAATGATACTATTGGTAAGTGATGTGACACTTTCTCATTTAGGCTAATTATCCCACAAAAAGGATTCCTACACTGTATTATTCTTGTTTGGTTTTGATAACTTAAAAATGAATATCCCTGGAGAAATTTGATGATTTTCATTAAAAAATTCAAAACCGAGTACAAGTAGAAGAAAACAATTTCTCAAAATCTCTAAAAAAATAATCATTGGGTGAGGATATTATAATTAAGTTCTTCATAGTTGCCACTTTGAAATTAGATTCAGGTAAATCTCCTATTTTATGTCCAAGGGTTTTTTGTTTTGTTTTGCTTTTGGTTTTTGGTTTTTGTTTTATAAATAGTAGAATTGTTCATCTCACTGAGTTGTTATTTTGGGGGCACGAAAAAGTACAATACACAGATTCATTAACTTGTAATGGCTCATTTTAGTTTCTCATTGAATTGATTTTTGAGACAATTATTATAGCTTGATCTTTTTCCTCGACTTCTCTAGTAATACAAAGGGTATTTTATTTAGGAAAATGTGAATAAAAATAGTGTTGGTTAGAATGCTCAGAAAAGAGATTCTTTTTTTTTTTTTAAGATTTTATTTATTTGTTTGACAGAGAGAGAGATCACAAGTAGGTAGAGAGAGCTGAGGAAACAGGCTCCCTGCTGAGCAGAGAGCCTGGACCCTGACATCATGACCTGAGTTGAAGGCAGAGGCTTTAAGCCTCTGAGCCACCCAGGCGCCCAGAAAAGAGATTCTTAAATCTTATATTAGAAGTAGTGATATGCTCACAAACTTCAGGTTTTCTTTGTTTCTTTTCTTCTTTTCATTTTCTGTGAAGCTTTGAGAATAAAAAGAGGCATCTCCAAAATTCCCTCTAGCAAGGAACCTTAGGTAAAGACTGAAATCTATAAACATACTTTGTACATTTTTAATCACTAAGTATTTCCTAAGAAATTTTAAAAGTTTCTTTAATAGTCCTTGATTTTATAGGCAGAAAAAGGACCAAAGTTTGTTCTTTGACACACTTTAAGAAACATATACCTCTAATATCAAAATGAAATTGGACTAAATTTACCAATTCTTCCATTATTAGAAAGCATGTATTGAGAGCTTCTTAGACGCAGTCCAGACTATTAAACTCAGACCTTGTCTTTAGGGGCTTCCTATTTAATTGGAATGTACCTCAATTTATTAAAGATAATTAAGAAGAAATTAAGTATTAATTTTAGACACACAAAAAAGTCATTTTCACTTTTGTAAAATGGAAGAAATATTAATCCACCCGACCAATAAATGTTGAGCATCAGTTATGTTACATATAAGGTGTTTTGTGAAGGTAAAAGTAATAGTCGAGATCCTGATAAAGGTTCACTTTTATTTGCCTTCATTTATGTCACTTTTACTGAAGAAAATTGCCTTGATATTTTTGCTAATAAACATTTCATTAAAAAATTGTTTTTGAAGCATTAAATTTTTAAAATTTTATTTAAATTAGTTAATATACAGTATAGTATTGGTTTCAGGAGTAGAATTTAGTGATTCATCATCCCAGCAAGTGCTCATCCCAGCAAGTGCCTCCTTAAAACCCATCACCCATCAAGCCCGTTTCCCCACGCTCCTCTCCTCCAGCAAATCTCAGTTGGTTCTCTATAGTTAAGAGTCTCTTATGGTTTGCCTCCCTGTTTTTATCTTATTTTATTTTTCCTTCCCTTTCCCTCTGTTCATCTGTTTTGTTTCTTTTTTTTAATTTAATTTTTTTCAGTGTTCCAAGATTCATTGTTTATGCCCCACACCCAGTGCTCCATGCAATAATACCCTCAGTACCCACCACCAGGCTCTCCCATCCCCTCACCCCCTTCCCTCCAAGACCCTCAGTTTGTTTCTGAGTCCAAAGTCTCTCATGAATGGTTTCTCTCCCCGAATTACCCTACTTCCCATTTCTTTTCCTTCTCCTACTGTCCTCTATATTATCCCTTATGCACCACAAGGAACTGAAACCATGTGATACTTGACTTTCTCTACTTGGCTTATTTCACTCAGCATAATCTCTTCCAATCCAGTCCATGTTGCTACAAAAGTTGGATATTCATCCTTTCTGATGGAGGCGTAGTATTCCATTGTATATATAAAAATTTGTTTTAAGCATAGAAATTGATGGGGCACTGGGGTGGCTCAGTCTTAAGTGTCTGCCTTTGGCTCAGGTCATAATTCCAGGGTCCTGGGATAGAGGAGTTTGCTTCTCACTCTCCCACTCCCCCTGCTTATGATCACTCTCTCTGTCAAACAAATAAAATCTTAAAAAAAAAAAAAGAAATGGACAAAATAGGCTTAAATTTCATGGATTCTTTTTTTTTTTTTTAAGATTTTTACTTATTTATTTTACAGAGAGAAACACAGCCAGAGAGGGAACACAAGCAGGGGGAGTGGGAGAGGGAGAAGCAGGCCTCCCACCGAGCAGGGAGCCCGATGTGGGGCTCGATCCTGAGACTCTGGGATCATGACCTGAGCCGAAGGCAGATGCTTAATGACTGAGCCACCCAGGCACCCCAAATTTCATGAATTCTTTAGAAAAATTGTTACCTTGATTATAGTTATTAGACTTTCTTAGGAGATATATATATGTTTGTGTGTGAGAGTATATTTGAGCAATCTAGATAAGTTCTATTATATGAATAGTAATGCATATGGAATTTTCTTAAAAGTTGGGGTACCTGGTTGGCTCAGTCAGTTAAGCAAGCTTCTGACTCTTGATTTTGGTTTAGGTCATGATCTGAGGGTGATGAGATCAAGCCCTGTGTTGGGTTCTGTACTGGGTATGGAGCCTGCTTAAGATTCTCCCTCTCTCATCTGCTGTGCCTCCCTGCCCCCTCCTCTTCCTCTACCTCTCTCCCTCCCTCCCTCTCCCTCTCCCTCTCTCTCTCTCTCTCACACACACACACACACACACACACACACACACGCACTCATGCACGCTCACACACACACACACACACACAAAGTGATGGTACACTATATAGAATGCTACAGTTTGATAAAGTAATTCTATGTTGATATTAAAATGTGAGCAGATGCACTTATATAAGCACACATGTGACATAGTTGACTGGATGGCTCCCCAGGACTGGGGTTCTAGTTTCTGCGCCTACACCTACTCAGCCACCCACGTCTATTGGACAAGTACCTAGTTAAACCGATGAACCGTGGGCTATGTTTTCAAAACGGGCAACCTCTACCTTTATTGACCTAAACATTGGGTAAAAGTAGCTACACTGTGTTATTGTGCTCCTGGCCATGACAATTTGAGTGAAAAGCTACCATTTATTGTTGTTGTTTGTTCTTGAACTGAATATGTGAGGGTTGGCAGAAAACAGTTTCAGGGATCTGGAAAACCTGTAGATAGGGAAGTAGTTCTCAGTGACATATAAAAATAAATAATCAGCAGGAGTGTGAAATGCCATGTGGTTTTATAAATGCATGTAGCTGAGATTTTGAAAATATTTGAATTAGCTAAGAGACTTGGGTTGATCATGGAAATTCTGCCATTCACTGACGGGTGTGAGAACCAAAATGGAATTCACATCTTTCCTCATGCCCTTGCAACAAGTTACCACTTTAACAGCTATAAATTTTGATTCAGTGCAAGACATTAAGTCCTGGCTACCATCTGTGTAAATACTACACACTCTCACTGTGAAGTCACATAGATTTGGGGACCTGAGTTTCCTGAATGGCAGAAGATTGTATGACATCAGAAGTGTGTTTTATTTATGATTGATAAATGCCATTGCTATCTAGTTCATGTGTGTGGAAAAAGTACTGAGAGGAAGGCAAAAGCAGCAGCTAGATTGTCCTGTCCTTGGAAGATAATATGAAAGAAGATTTGATTCTCCAATATTGACATATTGACAAGACCTTCAAAGGCATGTAGTCTCCATACATTTTCATGCTATTCTCTTTACTGTTGTATAAATTATCATGTATTTAATCTAATGAAATTATGAATGTCTGCATTTGTTCCTGAAACAATCCATTACTTATCGATGGGATCAGTAACAGTTAGGTATTTGCTTCTCTTAATTATGGCAATGGTCTGTGGACAGCATACTGAAGTTCAAATTAAAGACTCCTACTTCTCTTTCCTAAATGACTTCTTTTCTTTTCTTTTCTTTTCTTTTCTTTTCTTTTCTTTTCTTTTCTTTTTTTTTTTTTTTTTTTTTTTTTTTTTTTTTTTTTTTTTTTTTTTTTTTTTTTTTTTTTTTTTTTTTTTTTTTTTTTTTTTTTAGTATTTCAAGTTTTTACACAAAGAAGGAGACTCTGGATGCCACATACTTTCTTTATACTGCTATAAGATTTCTTTTTTTATAATGGCATGAGATTATGCTTTGGGTACATTAAGAACTCTATGGGATAAAGCTCAGTGCAGTGTATATTAACTTGTTTTCTGGCTGTTATAATGATTAGATAAACGCACACATAAGGTTGTTTACTATTTCAGCAGAAACCTGGAATGGAACTTAATGAAAATTTAACCTCTTGAAAGAAATTCAAATGGAATTATTTTATACTTTGCTTATTATTTGGCTTCTATAAATATGTGTGCTAGGATAATGGGTAATATATAAGGAATGCACAACATTGTTTTACAAAAATACTTTTGTTTTCCTCAAATAAAAAGTTAATGCTAAGAGTACTCTGTTACTGGTTAAGGGTTCTTACGGCACAATATCTTAGGATAGCTTTATTTGTGATGTTTTATTAAAATTATTATTCTTTTATGATATTGTCCTTTGAAACCATTGAATTGCCTAAATAATATTATTCTATCTCTGTTTGATAAAACAGAACATAGAAGATTAATTTAGATACAGAATAGAAAATAAAAGAATTTCAATATGTACTTCATTTTATTAGAAGGGAATACATATAAAAATAGTCATTTGAAGAGAAAAAAAGAGATAGTGAATTATTTTAATTTTCATACCATCATAAGAGTAATAAAAACTACCCTTATATGAAAGTACATTGTGTGAGTGTGTGTATTTATAAGAGACATGATCAGCACCAGCTTTGTTTTAAACTATCTGGCATATTATAGTTTTTATGTATTTAATGTTTTTTGTTTGTTTTGTTTTAAACAGCAAATGCCAGTCTTCTTGGAGGAGGAGGTGGTAAGTCCTGAATATCATTTATTTTAAAATATATTTTTTGCCACACCAACCCCACAATATTAAGTTCTGTGACACTTTAAAGAAAATTAATTTAGCTGTAATTATTAACCACGAGTTATAATATTCTAGAAAATAATTTATAATAATAGTAAATACGTTAGTTTGCCTAAATGTCATTTTAAAAAACTTCAAAATATGTGGAATACTGTTTCTCTTCTCCTCAAACTTTGTATTTCTACTTTGGCATAAGCTGTAGCAGCTTTAAGGTATTGGGACAAATACTATAGTAGATGACAGAGTCACTTTTAATATAAATTCTAAAACAGTACCTTTGGAGACTTGTGGATTTGTTTTGTCTTTTTTCATCATAATGACTTAAAAAAAAAGCTATGGCTTTGTAGCATGAGAGCTTGATATATCAGCCACTTACTGTGACAAATAAAAAGATATTACTGTTGGCATTTGGGTTTTTTGTTTTTGTTTTTGTTTTTTTTGTAGCTTGTTTAGAGAAGAATGAATGAGATCAAATTGAGGTGAAGAAGAGAGATTCCTGTACTGACAATTTTGTTTTTGATACTAAAATCTTGGAGAAACATAAAAGTTTTTCTAGTCCATGTATATGTACTATAGTACGGGGGAAAACTATACAATAGAATAAGATGCTTTTCGTTTAAGACCTAGATGGACATAAATATGTTTGTTTTCTCTCTTCCTTTTTTACTCTTCTTTTCCTATTCACTCCTTCTTTTCATGTACATAGTTGAAGTAAATGTGATTGCATGGAACTTTAGGCTTTGAAAAAGTTCCCTGGCCATCATCAGGAGGTAAATTTTATTTGGAAACTAAAATCTCAATCATTGTTCCTATATAAGAATCAATGGATTTTTAGAAAACAGAATCCTAGAAATAGAAATAATAGAAAAATAGTTTAATCTAGAAAGTGCTCTTCATATTATTATGTGTCAGTGCACATTCTATGGCAGAGTATTGCTTGTCTTCTTCCCTAAATTATTTTATGAAATATAAATTGACAGGATTTCTCATTGTATTTTTGGGAAATGAGAAGGGAGAATTTTCCTTGGAAGTTGGGTTCCCAGTAAATTTTTATTTCCAGGTGTCTCTTGTCAAGAAAACATTATTAAAATAAATTGCCCACAGTGTTCATTTTCTTACAAAACATATTGATAGTTTAGCAAATTTGATGAAAACTATTAAATAGGATAGTACAGGTAGTCTAGATGTAAGCTAGGACTGGTTCTGTGATAATTCCATGATGTCATCAAGCATTCAAACTCTTATTTTTCTGCTCTTTTTTTCTAGTAAATGGAACTCAGGGCAATAGTAGTAACTGGAGTAAATAAGTGGCTCTAGCCATTACAGATATGGGGGTCAGGAGGAGTAAGAAAGATGGCAAAAAAAAATTAAAAAGATGGCCCCTAAAAGATGAGTCATTTTCTTTAAGCAGCTTTCTCTGAAATTCTACATTATCCTTAAACTTATCAAAGGGTTATTAATGGATACATATAATTTCATTCCAGAAAGCAATATGCTAATGAAAAAGTGCTTAGTGTT
The DNA here is from genome assembly GCA_004023965.1 of Spilogale gracilis. Taxonomy (NCBI): domain Eukaryota; kingdom Metazoa; phylum Chordata; class Mammalia; order Carnivora; family Mephitidae; genus Spilogale; species Spilogale gracilis. Next base: position 35,962 of record PITA01013830.1, on the reverse strand, counting down.
ATATTTTCTTTTCTTTTTTTATTTTGGCCAGGTTATAGTTAACTAATACTAGTTATTTCTTATCCATGATACCTTTCTATTTAAAACATGATGATCTTAGTTGCTTTACAAAGGGAATAAAAACAATGTATTTTAATAGAGGAAAATCCACACACACAGGTTGACATGTGCCAAGTTTATGTCTTTTGTTTCAACCAAACTTAGATAATCACAAACAGAATTTTAAGGAAAAAAAAAAAAGCTTGTCTTGAGTGGACACATGGGAGAAGGGGGAAGAACTTGGTACTTCTGGCAGATGGGTATTAGGTCATCTCTATCAGAGGAAGGAGTGACAAATGGAGTGACATATTTAAGAAACTTTTCTTTTTAGTTGAAACCAAGAGCAGGGTCAGGAGAAGATCCTACAGGTTATTTAGACCTCACTACCAGAGAGAATAAGACTCTTTCTTTCCTCCTTTCTTCCTTTTTGTCCCCTTTCTCTTCTCCTCCCCCCCCCCCTTCTCCCTTCCCTTCCCGGTGCTTCTTTTCTTATAGAAGAACAGTTGACATACAGTGTTGTATTAGTTTCAGGTGTACAACATCACAATTTCATATTTACATACATCATGAAATGGTCACTATAGTAAGTCCAGTTATCATTTGTCACTCTACAAAGTTGTTACAATACTATTGACTGTGTTCCCTGTGCTGTACATTACATCCCTGTGTGTTATTTATTTTATAATTAGAAGATTGTACCTGTTAATTTCTTGTACCTATTTCATCCATCCCCTTACCCTCCTGCCCTCTGGCAACCATCAATTTGTTCTCTGTATCTTTGAGTCTGTTTATGTTTTGTTTTATTGCTTATCTCTTTTGTTTTTTATTTTATTTTTTAATGATATTTTGGTTTTTAGATTTTATGTATATGAATGAAATCATATAGTCTTTATCTTTGTCTGACATATTTTACTTAGCATATTACCTTCTAGGTTTATCCATGTTTTTGCAAATGGCAAGATTTCATTCTTTAATGGGTGGTTACTATTCCTCTGTGTGTGTGTGTGTGTGTGTGTGTGTGTATGATATATACACATGATCTCCTATATTTTAATCTATTCATCGGTCTCTGCGTATTTAGGTTGCTTCCATATCTTGGTTATTGTAAATAATGCTGTGATGAACATAGGGGTGCTTGTTTTTTTGAGTTGGTATTTTCATTTTCTTCAGATAAATATCTAAAAATGTAATTGCTAGAACTAGTGTTCTGTTCTCTAAGAAGGAAGGTGAGATTGGAGGTTTTGGTAGGCAATGAATAGTCCCTGCCATGATGGGAAGGCAAGCTACTGTTCGGAAAGCCTTGCCAAGCTGCTTGGTTTTAATATATGGAAACACAGTTGGTCTGTATAGAACTAACTCTAGTGTTTAGCCTGTGTTTCCTTATGGTTCTTCTAACCTGTGTGAGAAGATATGAATTTTTAGCAGTGTCAAGAAATTCAGCAATAGGCAAATTCAGGTTTCTGTTTACCTGAAGTGTATAGTTTACTGTCTTAGTCTAGATGGTTGATTTTGCTAAAAAGCAGTTTTTGCCATAATTTCTAATTTCTGACTTCTAAAATTAGTGACTTGGCATCATCATAAAGATAAATTACAAGTATTTAAGATGACTGTAATTTCTTTAAAGTAGTCATTGATGGGTTTAAATTTATTTATGCACTTCTAGAGATGTCAGGATTGCTCTAAAGTACATGTCTGAGTTTTGGAAAGCTATAGTTAAAAATTAAATTTAACGAATATTTTTAGTCCTCTCTGAGTGGAATTTTGGTCTTCTGATTCTATGACAAATCTTTTTAATCCTGTCAGTGATATTTGTAAGATAACACTTAATAATCATCCAATAAGGGACAATTGAATTGATGTAATTCTCTTGGATTTAATTGAGGGTTCCTTTATTGACTTGAATTAATATCCCTTCAAAAGCCTCTGAAGGGAATAATTCTTTGATTGACTAAACAATTTGATCAAGAAAATTTGACACTGCAGAAAAAATAATAATGTTATCTTTTTTGTTTTAAAGATTTTATTTATTTGACAGAGAGAAATACAGCTAGAGAGGGAACACAAGCCGGGGGAGTGAGAGAGGGAGAAGCAGGCTTCACGCCCAGCAGGGAGCCTAATGTGGGGCTTGATCCCTGGTCTCCAGGATCATGACCTGAGCCAACGGCAGTCGCTTAACCAACTGAGCCACCCAGGCACCCTAATAATGTTATCTTAAGGGCGCCTGGGTGGCTCATTTGATTGAGCGACTGCCTTCGGCTCAGGTCGTGATCCCGGAGACCCGGGATCGAGTCCCGCATCGGGCTCCTTGCTCAGCGGGAAGCGTGCTTCTCCCTCTCTCACTCCCCCTGCTTGTGTTCCCTCTCTCACTGTGTTTCTCTCTGTCAAATAAATAAATAAAATCTTTAAAAAAAAAATGTTATCTTAAGTGCCATTTCTTCAGGCTCTCGGGAAGGCTTCCCCCAATTGTATGTAAGCAGTACTTGAAATTTAGACAAAATCAGTGTATATAAAATTACATTATCTGTAAAATCTTCACATTTTGTTGTTCTTTTCTGAGTGCTTATAAACCAAGAAGAGAAGTTTCCTAAAAGGAGATTAAAAAAAAAAAAAGTCACAATCATCCTCTCAGTTCTTATTTGAAAGTGAGAGAATCTCTTCACATTGGTGTGAATTTTTATCTTTGACCTAGAGGTTACTCTTTCTAGGAATTTCGTGTCACTGACTGTACTCATTATAATGAACACAGGTGATAGAGTCACAACTAACTAATCATTTCAGGTAAAATGCTTTGTAAATTTGATCATCTCTGTCTTTATTTCTTGGATATGTTAAAGACAGAGAAAAATACTAATTTCTTACATAAGTATGTGGCTGGTCTGTGGTGACTGGATTCTATCTTTCAGGAAGCCTTTACATTACCTTTATATACCATTATAATGTCAAGAAAAACCCTTAGAATTTGTAATAATTTTTTACAAACTTTCTTGTATTGCTACCAATACTACGCTCTATAGCTAGCTGTTTTGCACATTGATATATAAACCAAGTAATTTTGTCATTTTATTAGTAAGAATAGGCTATATTATGTGTGGTAGTCAATAAGCCTAAAAATCGTAGTGGCTTAATAAAATGAGTTTTATTTATTGGAGAGGACTGTTGGCTCTCCTAACTGTGCTGTCCTGTAGGTGGCAATACAGAGACTCAGGCTGCTTTTATTTTGTAGACACACTGTGTGATGGGCGGCTGCTAAGAATATCACAGAGCAAGAGGGGAGAGCTGGAGGACTTGGTGAAATTTATTTACAGACCAGTCTGAGAATGGCTTATATCACTTCTGTCCGTATTTCATTGGTTAGAAATCAGGCAGTTGATCCCCCAGTCAAGGAAGGTTGGGAAGAATGGAGTCTTCTAGAGTTTCCAGGAAGAGGAAATGTTGTGGTAAATGCATAGCAATCGTCTGTGCCACTGTGTTCAAATGAGAGCAGTGTTGTTGTTGTTGTTATTATTATTATTAAATTAATGGTGAGGAAAATGAGACTTTGGGGGATTTGGTGACTTCTTCAGTGTCATACACCTTAAAGTGGCAAATGCTGAATGAGCAAGCAAGGTTCTTGACTTCCACTCTAGAACTCTTTGTCTTTGCTGTGATTTTTAATACGTGTTTGCTCTTCAGATTTGCTATTTCTGAGCACAGGCAGGTAACTGTTTACACCAGGAAAAATGAGTGAGAAGACAAGGAAATATGCATCTGAGATATGGATAATCTTTTCCTTGGCTTATTTTCATTTTGGCTTATTCATTCACTGAGAGTTTGAACATGCCCACAATGGCACTGTCTTAGAGTATTTGGATTGCATTGGATTGTTGCCCAGATTCATGTACCTTTTTTGTGTATTTAAGGTTAAGTCTTAGAATACACTACATTTTAAATACCTGTTCATTCATCTGTAATAAGAATGTTTTACATGCACAAAGTCCTGTGGTATACTTTTGGAATATATAACTAAAAAAAAAAAAACAACAATCTTTGCATTTAGCCTGAAATTATGTGAAGAAGCAGAATTAGGAAGAAAAATCAGAATTAAAGAGCTAATTCTTCAATTCCTTTTAGATTATTACATTATATAGATGAGAACAAAATGTACAGACTCTTACATTTTTTCTCCTCTCTTTGTCACAATAATTAACATAAGACCAATACCTGCTGATAGAAACCAAATAGGACATTATATATGGCATTTGTTTCTTTTTCCACTCTGTCAAAGCTTCTGAGTGCTGAAACCTGGGACATAATGTTAGACTTCTAAAGTGACATTTCCTGACAGAGTAGCAATTTAAGGTTGGGTTTTTATACGTGTAACTTAGTAGGACTGCTTTTTAATCACATACACACATGTATTTGTAACACTACTATAATTTTCTAGCTTGTCCTCGAGGTGACTCTGTGGCAGGTTAATCTTAAAACCTCTAAGTGTAAGCAACTACCACTAAAGAAACACTGAGCCCTAGGTGGGATGTAAGGGAAAGCCATTTTTCTAGAATGAGAATATAGCATATATTACCACCTTTACTATTTACAAAGGCTTCTTGTTCTTAGATTAACAGGGTTCACTGGCCGGGGGTTAGAAACTGCTCCTCTGAAGACTTTTATTTCTTGTTTGGATAGTACTACTTGCAGAGATAATTCCTAATGCTTTTTGTTATTAATGGCCATTTATATGTTCATGCAGTTTATGTGAGGTGTCAAAAAGCATGCTTCAAAAGCCCTAAAATCATAAAACTATTTGGTATTATGCCATTAGTGTTTCTTCACCCACCCATCACCTTTTTCTACGTACAGACACACAGATGTGCACTTATTCATTCATTCATTCATTCATTCATTCATTCATTCATTCATTCAGCAAATACCAGTTCAGTAACTCCTGTGTGTCAGTATTAATTATAGATTTGGCAATAAACACAGGACTTTCCCTGTGACTAATCATGGTCCCTGATTCATTGATAGAATTCTCCAGGTTCTTTCAAATGTTTTAGGCATCAGATTCCTTCTTTAAAAAGCAGAGCAAATATCTGGAAAAAAACCTCTTTTCATGAAAAATACAATTTGTTACCAAGAATTCCTAATATGAAAAACAGCGTATTTAAAGAGCCTTTTGCATTTCTTTAAGTGGATGTATTTTCATAAATTACTTTGTAAACATTCACAAGCAAAGTGGAAGGCCTTCTTACCTTCTTTCTACACACCGAATAGATTTCCCCTGGCATATTTCACTCCCCACAGAGATTCTGTGTTTTCACTCAACAATTGTTGAACCTTGAGATCTGGCCAGGCCTTGGGCATGCTGGGAGGAATCTAGCATAGTGGTCAGCAATGAGTGACCAAGGCCAGTGAAAGCAGGTGGGTTGTTGGGATTGCCCCCGAGGAGAGGCCATCAAGCATGTCTCACAGTGAGTTAGCCTGCTGGCCTGTGCTCAGTAGGTGAAGGGGTCCTAGCCATGGGCCTGGAGAGTAGTAATGGTCTCAGTTATGAGAGCGAGCAGCATAGCAAGAGAAACTCAGGAACCCTGGCCTTGTTAGTCAGCAGGGACCAGTTTTAGGAGCAGAGCTATATAGGAAGGGATGTGATGCTAAACAATAGAAAACAGGCTTAAATCTTGACTGCCTCAGGTAGGATTGATCCTAGACACCACAGGAGGTCAAGCCTGCTAGAGTTCAGGAGAAGTAAGGAAGGAGGGGCAAAGGAGGATGTAGGGGCCAGGAGCCAGGCTAGGTCTGCCAACATTCAGCTATGTACTAAATCAACCTACCTTTGTCTTCTCTCCCTCCGTTCTTCCCTGTCTCTTTTCCTTCCTCATCCCCTCCTTTTTTTCCTCCCCCCCTCTTCTCAGTCAACAGCATGTCTGATTACCTCTTAAATACTAATTTTGATATTGAGGTAGCAAAGATTTTATAAATAGGTATGGTTAGAAGTATAAATTTTTATTTACCCATTAGTATCTTAAGAACTAGAAAGATTCTTAATATAGGAAAAAGTGAGGCAGAAAAGAGGAAGTCAACATTTTGGAGTGGTTAGGGAAAACTTTCCAGAAGAGGTGACACTTAGAGGATGAGTATCATTTACCAGAAGAAGGAAATAAAACCCACTCAGTTGTATTTCCTACTGTGTGATTTAGATATTGTATAGATATCCTGTTGTGCTTCAGTTATACTCCTTATTGTTCCTCAGTCATAGTATCTGGAGCTTTGTTAAACAGTTTCCTCTGACTACCCAGCAGTGTTAGAACTGAAGAATGGAACTCTGCTGCTAGTGGTGTTGGCAGCAAAACTCCAGCAGAGAAACCTGGGCAAGGTGGTCATCCCCAGCACGGGCTCCTCCCTGCCTTGTCTTCTCTGATTACCTCACCTGCCTCTCAGTCTCGGGACCAGCTCTGCAGCTGCCCACACCAGTTGGATTTCGGGTGTATGATTTCCTCATTCCACAAAAGCTTGTCTAGTTCTATTCTTAGAAGTTTGACCTAGCCATGGTCGCCCTAATCCTGTCTGCCATTTGTCATTAAGCCTCCCAGGTGCTTGCCGCTGGAGGAAGGAGAGGGGTTCACACCTCACAGGTGATGTCTGTGCTTGATCTTTCCTACTGTAATGGCCATTCCAAGGGCATGCTTTGTTTTTTTTTTTTTTTTATATCACCTCTAACTTTAATCACCATGATGCCTTTATTCTAAAACTAAAATTTAAGTTATTCTTCATATTGACCCAGTACCTACTAAAACTATACCACCTAAAAACCTTGTCAGAGGGGCAGTCCTATGCATATTATATGCCTCTTCTCATTCCAGGCATAGCTGATAGAACCTGGAAGGATACATTTTCCAATTAGGAAATAAATTTCTTGAGAACAGAGAGTTTTTTACTTATCTTTACAGCCCTGGTGCTTCTGCTTGGATTCTTCACATGTGTAGGTATTTCAGTTTTGACCAGAGTGTTCTGGAAAGATAATTTCTTTATCTTTAGGTGATATCTAAATGAAAGGAACAAAACTTTTAAAAATGCTTATAACAGACAACCTGAAGATCATATTCATATTTATACAGTAATTAAACATTATATTTACTTTTATTTATAAAAAGTTTATATAACCAGGATCTCATAATTTTCTTTAAATACTATGATTATATGCTTTGAATCCTGAAGAATAAAGAGAACAATATTTATGTGTATAGATGTAGAAATGAAATACACAAAATTTGCTTTCCATGGATTACATGGAGAGAAGGGAAAGCTCTTATATTTCATTTATGTTTTGTCACATTGCAAGTATTTTACCAGTTATAACTTCCAATCAGAAATATTATTTTCGGGGTGCCTGGGTGGCTCAGTTGGTTAGGTGACTGCCTTCGGCTCAGGTCATGATCCCGGAGACCTGGGATCGAGCCCCACATCGGGCTTCCTGCTTCGGCGGGAAGCCTGCTTCTCCCTCTCTCAGTCCCTCTGCTTGTGTTCCCTCTCTGGCTGTGTTTCTGTCAAATACATAAATAAAATCTTTAAAAAAATATTATTTTCATTATTGATTTTTCTTGGTTGGTCCATCAGCAAAATTTTAAAGTGATAAGGTGCCAGTTAATGAGATTTGACTTTCATTTAGAAATAGAATCAAGGACACACCCTAAGAAAAGTTTTTAGGAAGGTTAGCTTGGCTGTTGAAACCTATGCTTGAAAAGCATTGGACAATGAAAAATTATGGGCAGTAATCTCTTAATATTTTACTTGATTAGTTTTCTCATTGAAAACGATGAATTTCTTTTTTAATATACTTCTAATTTAAGATATTAATATATGAAAATGTGAGGTTACTTAGAAATTGAAGTGTGAACATTGACCCCATAACCTCTATTTTATGATTAATTAAAATAATCACTTTTTAAGTTCATAGTTTTGTTTTATTAAAGATAATTGATTCTTTTCTCTGATGTAAGCTTCATTTCATTAGCTTGTAGGTGTTTCATAAAACCTTTTTTTTGATCTTTGTGTTCGATCTTTAGAAGAAAAATACAGATGGTACCCTTAACAGTTTGACAATTTTCTGAGATTATGAAAGTGTATAAGCTATACACACTGAATAAAAACCATAGTCTGAATTTTGAATTCAGGCTAGCGATATGTGGGATGATACTCTTGTGATTCTGGCAGTGGAAACCATATCTCCCAGTCTCTCATATGATCATGAAGGTAAACAACTCATATGCTTACAGCCATTCCGTAGCCATATAACAATTCTGTTCTTTCATTTTCAGTACACTATATTCAGTATAGTATAGTGAAATATTCAACTCTTTATTATGAAACAGACTTTGTGTTAGATGATTTTGTCCAATTATAGGCTAATATAAGTGTTCTGAGTACATTTAAGGTTGCTAAGCTGACCTATGATATTTGGTAGTTGCTGTATTAAATGCATTTTTGACTTATGACATTTTCAACTTATAATGGATTTATCAGGATGTAACCCCATCATGAGTCAAGGTGGATCTGTAAAGTAAAGACATTTACTCTTAAGTTTTCATGGCTGAAATTCAACCTATTTTAAAATCTGAATTGCACTTGGGGCACCTAGGTGGCTCAGTTGGTTAAGCAGCTGCCTTTGGCTCAGGCCATGTTGCTGAAGTCCCAGAATTGAGTCCCAGGATTGAGTGTTGCATTAGGCTCCTTGCTCTTCTGGGAATCTGCTCCCCTGACCTCCCCCCCTCTCCTGCTCTCTCTCTTTCTCTCTCTCTCTCTCTCAAAATACATAAATAAAATCTTTAAAATCTGAATTGCACTTAAGGTAAAAAGATATTAAATCTTTCATTGAGTTCTGTGAAGAAACATTCTATGTACATTGTGGTAGCTCTTTTCCCTATTAGTAATATTAAGCATTGAGACTTAGAAAATTTTGGATAAAATAGTGATATCATTCCAGAAGAGATAACATGGGAAGGGATTTTTCATACATGTATTATTGGAGGAAAGAGACCCAACAAGATCGAGGGAAGGATTTTAGACACAAAAAATATGGTAGAGTGAAGAAATAAAAAACCTTTCTGCAACAAGCTCAAATAAATTATGGGTAAAATATAATAGAAGTTAAATATATCAGACAGCTTGCAAGAAGGAATGAGAATCCTTAGATGCTATAAACAAGGGAGTACCAAAAAAAACCAAGGTGAATCACAACTATAATATAAACTATATATTATCGGTGACTTTGTGACAGTATACGTGGTGATAGGGGATTAGATATCAGGAGTATGAGGCTGGTTCTCATTTGGGGGATACAAAATAAGACTATATAAAGTACGAGGTTAAAGCTTAGATTCTCATCTAAAGACAAGATCTGTTACACTTGAAAAAATTGCCCATTGGCTCAAAAAAGGTATAAGGTAGATTCCCATTCCCCCCACCTAAAAATTAAGTATCCCAAGCCTGCAACTTCATTGTGTTTAGTATTTAATTTTAAATTACTTATGCCTAAGAATCTCAAACCCAACAAATTAACATAGAAATTGGTCCTAGGGGTTATTATCAAAGGCAAATTTAAAATCACTCTGGAGGTAAATGCCCAATACCCAGGCTACAGGGTTTTCTCACAAAAGAAAAAGTCCTGCCAAAATGATATAATTATCAAAAATTACAAAACACATGGGAAATTTACAGTGGGGAAGCATGATAAATGCTACCTCACCCAAATAATTGAAGTTGCAACCAGCAGTGGTAAATCACATTGATAAGATGTACCTTTAAAATGATTTAAAGAAAATGCTGTTTTCATTGTTTCATTTTCATGTTATTTTCCTTTCAAACACCTGTAGCTCTAATCTAATTGAATAATACATCAGACTTATTTTATTTTACTTTATTTTAAAGATTTTATTTATTTGTGTATTTGAGAGAAAGAAAATCTGAAGCAGACTCTGAGTTGAGTGCAGAGCCCAATGTGGAGCTCAATCCCACAACTGTCAGGTCATGACCTGAGCCAACACTAACAATCGCTTAACTGATTGAGCCACCCAGAGAAATGTTAATAGAAGGGCATTCTAAAAAAAATATTTGATCAGTATACCTCAAAACTATAAAGGCATCAAAAACTACAAAAATCTGAGAGACTCTCCAAACTAAGAGAAAAATAATGAGATTTATCAGCCTACTGTAATATATCCTGGAGGGTATTCTGGAACAGAAGAAAACATTAAGTAAAATTAAGGAAATGTGAATAAACTATGGAACTTAGTTAAGAATAATATGTTAATATTGGTTCATTAATTGTAACAAATATACCATACTCATTTAAGATACTAATAATAAGGGAAACTGAGTCTGAAGTACATGGGACTGTCTGTACTATCTTCTCAATTTCTCCATAAATCTAAAGCTCTTCTAAAAGATAGTGTATTCTGAAAAAACGGAGGAATCAGTCCAAAATGCATACCAAATGTGCAAGAATCACAATGAGCATCAAGACCAGACTCCTAATCCGGGCTCCTGGGTGAGTCAGTTGGTTAAGCATCTGACTCTTGGTTTTGGCTCAGGCCATGATCTCATGGGTGAAATCAAATCCTGGAATAGACTCATGCTAAGCAGGGAACCTGCTTTAGATTCTCTCTCTTTCTGCCCTTCCCCCTTTGTGTGCACATGCTCTCTCTCTCTAAAATAAATAAGTAAAATCTTTAAAAATGAAAGCTAGACTCCCACGAAACTAAGGTAGCCAAACAGCATCCTAATAGAAAATTGAAAATATCAATCAATATGTTTTACATGATTAAAGCTCTAAAAATGAGAATCCAAACTCCAAGAAAATAATAAAATACCAAAAAGAGGCAGGTGTCAAAAATAATTGAATCCTAAATTGAATTCCTAAAAGTGAAATGTGTGAAATTAAAAACTCTAATAAGAGATTTTTATAAAATATTAGACATGACCAAGGAGAGAATTAGTGACTTAGAAGATAGCAGTGTAGGGATTACTCAGAATTCATCCCAGAGATATAAAAGGTAAATGTGAAAAGATGGGACAGAGAGAAAACTGATAGAGGAAGAACATCCAATATGTATACATTGGGAATTCCAGAAAGTAATAGATTGAAAGAAAGGGAATATTTGAAGAGATAATAGTTGATAATTTTTCAAATTAATTGTAACAAACATACCACACTCATTTAAGATATTGATAATAAGGGAAACTGGTTGCGAAGTACATGGGAACTCTTACAGGGATAAGTTACAGAGATAAGTTATCCCATAAAATGCACATACTGATTTCTAGTGAGAAAAATTTAAATCAAGAAGTGGATGCATTATAGTGAATCTATGTAACATGAAAGAAGGTAAAAATTTAAATGAGACCAGAAAGAATTTTGTGCAAGAAACAACTCGTAGACTGACAGTTGAATTATCAGCAACAATAGATGCTAAAAAGCAAAACATAGCATTTGGGGAAAATGAATATTAACTTGGAACTTCTTTATTCACAAGCACTATCATTCAGTATTGAGGCAAAATAGATATTTTCATACAAATATTGAGAAACAATTAATCATAGATACTTGCTGAAAACTACCAAAATGTAAACTTGAGTAAGAAGGAATTTAAATCCACTTTCCACACCTCAAAAAGATTGTTATGAAAAGTCTATTATTATTTTTCAAAGTTTTTAGGGCAGAAAACTTTACATATGTAGAAATATAGAGTAATGTGGTAATTCAGTTTTCTCATCATGCTACTTCAACAATTTTCAGCTCATAGCTAATGTTTCATCTATACTTCCATCTACTCAAAGCCTAAATTATTTTGAAGCAAATCCAAAAATCATACTCTATAAATATTTTGATATGCACCTTTAGTAGGCAGGGGGTGTATTTTCCCTCTGTTTTTATTTTAGAATCATAAAAATATGAATTTTAAACCTAGAAAACCTCCTTAATATCTTCAAATGCCCAGTAGTGTTCATCTTATTCCTACTATTTTATATTTTTTTACAGTTTATTTGCTTGAATTAGGATACAAATATGTTTTTTTTGTCCTAATTTTTATGTCTTTTGTGTCTCTTTACTATATTCCTCCTTCATATCTGGTCTCAATATGTATCTCTAAAAGCTAGTCTATCTGTAGGTTTATGCTTTCAGATGGATGCCTATTTAACTTATTTTTATTTTTTATTTTGGGAGATTACATTATAAAACATAGTTTTATAATTGGTAAACATTTTACATTACTTTTATAATTCTGTTTCATAGTTAACTTTTTGGGAAAAAAGTAAAGTTTAAGTCATTCTGTCAAGAAATGTTTGGATAAATATAGCATACTCAAAGATAGGAATACATAATTGAAAAATAAATAAAACAAACAAACAAGCTCTGAGAGCCTCCTTCCAGACTTGGAAATTCTTTGTAAAAATTCTGGAGTTTTATAAGCTTTCCCACTGTGTTTGTCTAGATAAATGATGGGACCCCAAGCTCTTGGATGCAAAGATTTATATTCACAACCCCCCCCCCCCGCAAGTGGCTTAGAGTTAGGAAGTACTTTACATAGCTTCTGGGATTTGTCTATTTATCTTCCTAATTATATAGTAGCTCCGGTATAATGCTTGTGTAGCTGATCTACTTGTATTAAAGGTACACTCTTTTCAAAAGTATACAAAGGAAAAGTTTATTTACTTCCTGTTTTAAATATCCATTCCTTATCCCCAAGGAGATTCTGAATGTGCCCTGTAAGTGTACAGTAGGATGTAAAATTCCAGGCAGATACTACAGGTCATCTCTCATGTGTCATAGGATCACTAGGTTATATCCCTTCAGTTTATGGGGGAGAATGGTTTTCTTTACTGTATCTTTTGTGGCTTCCCTAGTATTACACGGTGGGGCAATTTCTTTAAAAGCCACTTTATAATCTTTTTAATTTCAGCATTATTAAGAATCCTGTTCCATTCTTTGGAGCTGCTTTAATTTGACTCCAAACTGGAGATGTGCAGTGAGGTAGAGGAAGGAATGAACCTGGCCACTTCTGAATGGCAGCAAAGCCAAGGAGATCCCTGGAGTCTAGTCGGAGACATTGAGGATTTGCTTCTCTCAGAAAATCCTTCTTTACATGATCACTTATTGTTGCAGCTCTTTGGCCAAAAGTCATTAATTGTTTTTGCTGCTATTTTTTATGAGTTAAGACAAATTCATTATTTTGTGTCCTAGTTTCCTTTTCTGAAAAGTCGGTTATAATATGTAACAGCTTTACAGAGGTAGAGTAACTAATTGCTCATTGTAAAGTGCTTTCCAAATACAAAGTGGTTATTACTGCAGTTGTCATCATTATTATCATTTAGTCTAAAACTGAGAGATGGAAGGTCCTGGATAATTGTAAGATATGGTGATGTTATATCCAAATAAAGAAGAATAAGTTGAATTGTTGGATAACAGAAATTCAAATGCCTGTGCGTGGTAGAGGACAGTTTCTTTTGTTGAAAGATAATATAGATAATTGTGCTTTAGTTAACCCCAGGTAAACCCAAAGATTTTACATGTAAAGAGAGACAGAAGATTATTCTAACAGCAGTTCTTTCATACTGTGTAGTGAGAGTTGTAAGGAACCTTCTTTCAACCATTTAAATGCCCAGAGTCAGAGATTATTATTTCCTAGAGTATGAAGTATTCTAGCTTCATGCAACGTTACTAGGCCAGGAAAAGGTAAGCTAAACATATCCTTTAAAATACTACATTTGCTGAAGCTCTCTGTCAAAGCACTGAAAGAGAGAAATAGCAGGATATATCCCTATTCAGGCAATTACTTGGCCCTGTGGAGAAGGAATCCTACAAAACAAAATTGATGGCTCATTTAATGTATCTGGCTAGCAGGCAGCCAGGCTTACAAATTGGTGGAGGAAAGGAGGAACCCAACAGAAGCTGACTGAACACAAAAGGAGTGGGGGGAGGGGTAACATGGAGGACTGCAGAGGGGACCCACCAATCTGGAGCTGAGGTCAGAATCCATACTCTAGATCTGAAAAGGTAACCTAGTCAAGCTTTCGTTCCTGAAGTATCTGAGTCTCCAAAACTGTCTTTGGGAATAAGGATGAACAGAATTTATGTGTAGGGCGTCTCAGTGGATTCAACTACGAACAATTTGGAGGAAGAAGAAAGAGGATAGAAAAATGTACAACATCAGATCATTCTCTCAGGGATGATAAGCAAGAGCTGATATGTCAGGAGCTTGTAGGGACACTCTGCTTCTGCTACAGGGTTATTTCTGGCAAAAAAAAATGTCTCATAAATAGTTGGAAGGGGCAAACCCTCTGCTAAACTAAATATGCTTGTTTCTGCGACTTCCTGTAGGTTGAGCACATCCAAAGGCTCAGATTCACAAATGTGGTATATATAAGGTCCATACCTGCAGGGTCAGCTTTGCAGGACCTAGTTCACAAAGACATTTGTAAATAACCAAGTTTCATTTCTAATATAATTGTAAAAAATGTAATTCACTAGTTGGGTTTTGTTAAACCAGGAATAATTCTACATGTCTATCAGTCCAAATCCCCTGATCCTTATGCCAGATAAAGTCCTGCTCATCCTTTAGCTCTCCATTTCGTATTTCTTCAGCAGACCTTTCTGCATGGCCTAGACATATTAGGACTACAACCCTTCATATTGTGTCTCCATCAAAGTTGGTGTGTTTTCTTAGGTAACTGTTTGTCTTCTGTATTAAATTTTAGGTTCTATAATAGCATGGGCTGGGTCTTGTTCATTTGCTGTATCCTCAGAACTGTGAAGAGTATCTGACATATACTAGGCACTGACTAACTAAATCTTGGACTGATGAATAAAGAAATGGTACTAATAACTAACTTTTATGGGATACAGGCTCTATTCCAGGCACTGTACTAAGGTTGGTACCTGCATTGTCTCCTTTAGTCCTATCAGTCATCCCAGGAGATGGGTACCATTATTTTATGGGTGAAAGATTGAAAGTTCAGAGAGGTTAGGATGACAATATATTGGCTGATACAATATTTTTATTGAGTCTCTCTGACTTAATATCCCCATCTTTTAATCATTACACCATTAATTCATGATTTTAAATTAATCTGGAATTAATTATGGGTATAAGGACATAGCCATAAATTTATGTATCTTCAAACGCTCCTCTTTTGATTTCTCTGGAAAACAAATTTTATTCTTGAACTCCAATGTCTCATCCCTATGTCTAACTCTCATTCTCTGGAAATATCTGTGAAAACTCAGTTATTTTCTGGGAACAGAAGAATCGGTAATTACTAGGCTTATCTGTTCTTCTGTCTGAGAATTGTCCCTGAGTTCAAGTAAGCTACAGCGTCCATTCTTGAACCTCAGAGTTTTTCCCTATACTTCATCCTGAGAAAATAATGTTTCCAATACTCAGATCTGTGAGGATTTTGTCATTTTTAAATAAAAGGAAACATAAAACTGAAAACCTCTTTGACTTATCTTCCTAGTTTTATTTTTCCTTCATGCAGAGCTAGTCATTATCATGCATGTGATGTACATCTTTCTGTTTGTCATAATTCTATATACCTATATATCTATAAATAATAGGTAATATTGTTTCATCTTAAAACTTTGCATAAGTGCATTATATATTACAGGCATTTTTTCCAGTAAGCATTGTTTAAACATGTATTCATGGAGACAAAGGGATCACTAATTACAAAATGGTTACTTTAAGTATACTTTTGGTTGAAAGGAGAATGGCCTTCTGCCTTCAAAATGCAGGTCTATAAATGATACACTTTTTTGGAACATACATACAAGTTGTGCAAAAATATGTCTTCATTATCTTGGTATAGCCAAGTCTTTTTAGTGAAGAAAAACTGTCATATTGGGCATACATTTTAGAAAAGGCAGTAATACTAAATCTCTGCTCCTGTAAAGTTGGAATGTAGCATAGTAGTACAGCTAGATGGTGTTTAGGTTGGTGCTCTTATATCCTGTCTACTTCTTCTTTGCACATATCAGGCAACACTAGTAGTGGAAAAAAAGAAATTCATGCCCATCGTTGGACCCAAGAGTTCAAAGGATATGCCGGTGCTTCACATATCCTTTGCCAAATCATACAAAATGACTTTGATGAAACATCTAAAAAGGTCTTGTATTTGGTTATTTTCACTTGAAATAGAGAACTGCAACAACAATTATTATTAAATAATGCTCTGAATTAGGGTTCTGCCCTTTAGTGTGCAATCAGAATTGCCTGAAGGGCTTGTTAAAACACAGATCACTGAGCCCCGTATCCAGAGTTTCTGGTTTAGTAGGTTTGGGGTGGAGCCTAAGAATTTACATCTGTAA
Organism: Spilogale gracilis; assembly: GCA_004023965.1. NCBI lineage: Eukaryota > Metazoa > Chordata > Mammalia > Carnivora > Mephitidae > Spilogale > Spilogale gracilis. The sequence continues at coordinate 19,584 of PITA01013830.1, read as the reverse complement.
CAAGTTCCCTGCTGATGCTGACATGCCTATCCGGAGGACCACACTTTGAAAATTTCTCATCTAAAAGAAAGTGATTAAAGAGAAGACTTCAGGCTATGTAACAGTGAGGAGGTTGGTAAATCCTCTCCTCCCCAGCCCCACCCTACCCCTGCAAAAGGCAACTATAAACCTGGACAAAAACACCCCATAATCATTTCAGATCTCTGGAAGTCAAACCATGGAATACAACAGTCTGAGAAGACTGTATCAACAGTTGTTGAACTTAAGAATGGTGGAAATCTTGACATTCTTGCTCCCATTTCTTCTTTACTATTTTGGTCGGTGTGAAAGTTCTGCAGGAAGAGGCAGGCAGTGTTGCTGTTGTCACAAGAGACTTGCTTGGCTTGGATGCGGTGATGACCATGCCCAGCAGAGCTGTTAGTGGAATTCAAGATGTTGGCCAGGTGAGGAGTCAAAGCCTAAGGTTGTGGTTATATTTGGGACAAGCATATTTCTGGCTGAAGCTGAACACATGTGCAGTGGAGACCATGGAGTCTCCAAGATTTTCATATACTCTCAGCCAATCCTGAGGCTATATCCTCGTGCATAGAAGACACAAAATGCCCAGCTGAATATAAAAGCCAAAGAAGATTTGAAAATGGTCTGAACTTTGATTGTGCCCTCCTCCCCACACAAAGATCTATCAGCAGAGAATGGAAGCCTAACTCAGTCAACAGTGTTTGAGCAAGATTATTGTCCAATCATTGGCTGGCAACTAGACTACAATGAAACAGGCAACCTGTAGCAAGCTAGGATTAAAAATAAAAACAGGACTTTAAAAACCTAAGCAAAGATATAGGAGAAAAATACCATGGGGAAAGCATTTCACAGATTTAGCCCAGGTAAGTTATTAAGCAAAACAAGCATACAAAACAAAACAAAACAAAACAAAACAAAACAAAACAAAAAACCTCCCAACAACCATAACCGTCAGATGGAAAATAATCAGATTGTAGAGTTGCTAACAATATATTTTCCAAAATTTCCAGTAAAAAAAAAAAGGAAACATGAGAAGAAATGGGAAATTGACTGATACTCAAGAAGAATTATACAGTAAGGAAGTAAAATGGTGATTGTCAGGAGCCCAGTTCACTTCCAGGCGTAATCTCATACCACGTGTTTGATATTGGGCAAGTGATTTAAACTTCTCTTTGCCTCATGAGGTGGACTGTAATTCCTGTCTCTCAGATTTGTGTGAGAATGAAATGAGTTCATACAAGTTAAATGCTGAGAATGGTCCTGGCACATGATAAGAACTAAACAAATATTGGCTGTTGTTACTATTTAATATTCATGTGTTGTTTTTAAGATTCTGCAGTCAGTTAGATTCTTGTTCAGAACATCAATCATGTATTTATCCATATTTTTATTTAGATGCTCTAATAAAGTAAAGTTAACATAATTATATTAAATGTTCAGACTTTAAAAGTTTAAATTGTACTTCAGTTTGATGTATTTAAATCCCCTTTAAAAATCTTTTTGGGCAAAACAGCCGTTAAGAAATGTGGGGAAAAATCCATCTCCAGCTAAAAAATTATTGTTTTAGGGTACAGATTGATTCCTTGAGACAATCTCATGCTTTCAACTATCTTATCAGTGGTGCTTAAGTTTTCTAGATTTACAGCAGCCTTTTGAACTTGCTCAAGGATTACATTTGATCAGGACATGTGGTCAGATGAAAAGCATTTTCTCTTTAGCTCTAAGCCTAATGCTAATAGAAAGCTGTATGTGTCTTTTGAGTGTTCAGAATATATTGTGTGATTCCTTGGTAAATACAAATGAAATATTTTGAGAACCAGATGAAAATTTAGATGCTTATCTCATAAATCACCGTACAAAAGGGAACATTTACTTATTTGTGTGTCTTTACCTCCTTTCCATGAGAAATTGGAGGTGAAAAAGTTGCCAGTTTTTAGTTCTGTCTCTGAATATTTTAGTGTCATTAAATAGGAATAATTTGGATCACGTACAAGATGATGATGAAAATGATGGAATGATGTAATGACTTTGAGCGAGTTTAATCCTGTCTGAGGAGAACTCATAATTGGATTGTGTTTATGGAAGATGAAGGAGGAAAAGAGATATAAAAATGGAGTAATCTCTTCATATTCACCTGACTTTCCAGTCTGTATTACAGTTTTTAATTTCAAAAGGGCACAAGGAATTTGCCTAGTGTTCCTATTCCATACATAAAGTCCTCTTGAAGGAAAGGTTTTCACAAAGTGGAACTTAATTTTTTAGAAATTCTGTTCTATTCATCATGTGTTATTTTTATATGAGTTTCATAGGGAAACTCTGAAATGAAAGTGGCTTTTAATAACCTGATGTAGCATGATAAGTCCTGGGAAAAGATATGTGGGGAATGGCTGGTATGGAAAGACTGTGTGGGGCCAGTTTCAGAACTGCAGGTTAGTAAACCCTCTTTTTTGTAAGTCAAAAGGTAAATTAGGATTACCTGCATGATTGCCCTATTCCTCACCATCCTTGAGATGTTTGGCAAAACAGAATGAAAAAAATGCCAGATTTTAACTTTTTGTCAGTGAACTGCTTTTCCTAAGAGCTGATGCACTTGGTTATCTAAGGAATACTGTTCAGATGGTGATGAAGATAAGAGTTGTCGAAGTAAAGTTGAAGATTAGGTTATTTTTAACTTATTTTAATTAATTAATTAATTAACTTTTATTTTATTTTTTCAGTTTTCCAAGATTCATTGTTTATGCCCCACACCCAGTGCTCCATGCAATACATGCCCTCAGTACCCACCACGAGGCTCTCCCATACCCCCCACCCCATCCCTCCAAGTCCCTCAGTTTCTTTCTGAGTCCAAAGTCTGTCATGTCTCTTCTTCCTCCACGATTTACCCCCCTTCCCGCTTCCTTTCCTTCTCCTACTGTCTGTCATATTACTCCTTATGCTCCACAAGTAAGTGAAACCATATGATACTTAACTTGCACTGCTTGGCTCATTTCACTCAAAATAATTGCCTCCAATCTAGTCCATGTTGCTACAAAAGTTGTGTATTTATCCCTTCTGATGGAGAAGTAATATTCCATTATATATATGTACTACATCTTCTTTATCCATTCATCTGTTGAAAGGCATCTTGGCTCCTTTCACAGTTTGGCGACTGTGGCCATTGATGCTATGAATATTGGGGGTATATATGGCCCTTCTTTACACTACATCTATATCTTTGTGGTTAATACCCTGTAGTGCAATTGCAGGGTCATAGGGTAGCTCTATTTTTAATTTTTTAAGGAATCTCCACACTGTTTTCCAAAGCGGCTGCACCAACTTGCATTCCTACCAACAGTAAAAGAGGGTTCCTCTTTCTCTGCAGCCTCTCCAACACTTGTTGTTTTCCTGTCCTGTTAATTTTGGCCATTATGACTGGTGTAAGGTGGTATCTCAGTGTGGTTTTGATTTGAATTTCCCTGATAGCTAGTGATGATGAACATTTTTTCTTTTTTTTTTTAAAGATTTTATTTATTTATTTGACAGAGAGAAACACAGCTAGAGAGGGAACACAAGCAGAGGGACTGAGAGAGGGAGAAGCAGACTTCCCAATGTGGGGCTCAATCCTGGGTCTCCAGGATCTTGACCTGAGCCAAAGGCAGTCACGTAACCAACTAAGCAACCCAGGTGCCCCGATGAACATTTTCTCATGTGTCTGTTAGCCATTTGTATGTCCTCTATGGAGAAGTGCCTCTTCATGTCTCCTGCCCATTTTTTGATGTGGTGATCTTTATTTTAGTTGTTGAGTTTGAGGAGTTCTTTATAGATCTTGGATATCAGCCCTTTGTCCTTAGTGTCATTTGCAAATATCTTCTCCCATTCTGTGGGTTGCCTCTTTGTTTTGTTGACTGTTTCCTCTAGTGTGCAGAAGCTTTTTATTTTGATGAAGTCCCAAAAGTTCATTTTCACTTTTGTTTTCTTTGCCTTTGGAGACGTGTTTTGAAAGAAGTTGCTGTGGCTGATGTCAAAGAGGTTACTGCCTATGTTCTCCCTTAGGATATTGATAGATTCCTGTCTCACCTTGAGGTCTTTCATCCATTTCGAGTTTATCTTTGTGTATGATATAAGAGAATGGTCTAATTCATTCTTCTAGATGTGGCTGTCCAATTATTGCTGTACCATTAATTGAAGAGACTCTCTTTTTTCTACTGGATATTTTTTCCTGCTTTGTTGAAGATTATTTGACCATAGAGTTGAGGGTCCATATCTGGACTTTCTACTCTGTTCCATTTGTCTATGGGTTTGTTTTTGTGCCAGTATCATGCTGTCTTGGTGATCACAGCTTTAATAATAGAGCTTGAAATCAGATAAAGTGATGCCCCCAGCTTTGTTTTCCTTTCTCGACATTTCCTTGCCAATTTGGGGTCTTTTCTGGTTCTATATAAATTTTGGGATTATTTGTTTCAGCACGTTGAAAAATGTTGGTGGAATTTTGATCAGGATGGCATTGAAAATATAGATTACTCTGGGCAGTATAGACATTTTAACAATGTTTGTTCTTCAGATCCATGGGCATGGAATGCTTTTCCATCTTTTTGGTGTCTTCTTCAATTTCTTTTATAAGTATTCTGTAGTACCTTGAGTGTTCAGATTCTTAACTTCTTTGGTTAGGTTTATTCCAAGGTATCTTATGGTTTTTGGTGCTATAGTAACTGGAATTGATTCTCTGATTTCCCTTTCTATGTTTTCATTGTTAGTGTATAAGAATGCCACTGATTTCTGTGCATTGATTTTGTATCTTGCCACATTACTGAATTGTTGTTATGAGTTCTAGTAATTTGGGGGTAGAGTCTTTTGGATTTTCCACATAGAGTATCATGTCATCTGTGAAGAGAGAGAGTTTGACTGCAAATCTTTGCCAATTTGAATACCTTATCTTTCTTTTTTTGTCTGATTGCTGTTGCTAGGACTTCTAACAGTATGTTGAACAAGAGTGGTGAGGGTGGGCATCCTTGTTCTGTTCCTGATCTCAGTGGGAAGGCTGTCAGCTTTCCCCATTGAGAATGATATTCACTGTGGGTTTTTCATAGATAGATTTTATGAGGTTGAGGAATGTTCCCTCTATCCCTATATTTTGAAGAGTTTTAATCAGGAGCGGAAGTTGTGTCTTGTGAACTGCTTTTTCTGCATCAATCGAAAGGACCATGCTGTTCTTCTCTCTTCTCTTATTGATTTGTTCTATCTGGTCAATTGATTTGCAAATGTTGAACCAACCTTGCATCCCAGAGATAAATCCCACCTGGTTGTGGTAGATAATCTTTTTAATGTACTGTTGGATACTATTAGCTAGGATCTTGCTAAGAATCTTGGCATCCATATTCATCAGGGATATTGGTCTGAAATTCTCCTTTTTGATGGGGTCTTTGTCTGGTTTGGGATTGAAGTAATGCTGGCTTCATAGAAAGAGTCTGGAAGTTTTCCTTTTGTTCCTATTTTTTGAAATAGCCTCAGGAGAATAGGTATTATTTCTTCTTTGAATGTTTGGGAGAATTCCCCAGGGAATCCCTCAGGTCCTGGGCTCTTGTTCTTTTGGGAGGTTTTCGATCACTGCTTCAATCTCGTTACTAGATATTGGTCTATTCCAATTGTCGATTCCTTCCTGTTTCAGTCTCGGAAGTTTATAGGTTTCCAGGAATGCATCCATACTTTCTAGGTCGACTAACTTATTGGCACACAACTGTTGATAGTAATTTCTGATGATTGTTTCTATTTCCTTGGTGTTAGTCGTGATCTCTCCCCTTTCATTTGTAATTTTATTAATTTGGGTCCTCTCCCTTTTCTTTTGGATAGTTTGGCTAACGGTTTATCGATCTTATTAATTCTTTCTAAGAACCAGCTTCTAGTTTCGTTGATGTGTTCTACTATATCTCTAGTTTCTAATTTGTTGATCTCTGCTCTAATCTTCATTATTTCCCTTCTTGTGTGTGGGGTTGGCTTAATTTGTTGTAGATTTTCCAGTTCCTTAAGGAGTAAAGAGAGTTGGTGTATTCAGGATTTTTCAATTTTTTTGAGTGAGGCTTGGATGGCCATGTATTTTCCCCTTAGTCTTGCCGTTGCCATACGCCATAGGTTTTGGATTGATGTATCTTCATTCTCATTGGTTTCCATGAAATATTTAAATTCTTCTCTGATTTCCTGGTCGATCCAAACATTCTTGTGCAGGATAGTCTTTAGCTTCCGAGTGTTTGAATTCCTTCTGAACTTTTTGTTGTGGTTGAGTTCTAGTTTCAAGATACTGTGGTCAGAGAATATGCAGGGAATAATCTCAATCTTTTGGTATCAGTTGAGCCCTGATCTGCGACCTAGTATGTGGTCTATTCTGGAGAAAGTTTCATGTGCACCTGAGAAGAATGAGTATTCTGATGTTTTAGGGTGGAATGTTCTGAATATATGTATGAGATCCATCTGGTCCAATGTGTCATCCAAAGCTCTTGTTTCTTTGTTGATATTCTGTTTAGATGATCTGTGCAGTGCTGAGGGTGGCATGTTAAGATCTCCTAAAATTAATGTATTCATATTGATATCACTATTTTGTTATATAGTTGACTGCTCTCATGTTGGGGGCATAAATATTTATAATTATTAGATCTTCTCGGTGTATAGACCCTTTTTTAATTTTCTTTAAAATATTTTATTTATTTGACAGAGAGAAACACAGACAGAGAAGGAACACAAGCAGCGGGAGTAAGAGTGGGAGAAGCAGGTTTCCTGATGAGCAGGCAGCCCGATGCGGTCCTCGATCCCGGGACTCCAGGATCATGACCTGAGTTGTACCCACTGAGACACACAGGCACCCTTGTATAGACCCCTTAAAAATGATGTAGTGTCCTTCTATGTCTCTGACTACAGTTTTTAGGTTAAAATCTTATTTATCTGATATGGGGATCACTACCCCAGCTTTGTTTTGAGGCCCGCTGGCATGAAAGTTAGTTCTCCATCCCCTTTTCAGTATGGATGTATCTTTAGATTCAAAATGTGTCTCTTGTATACAGCATATGGACGGGTCCTATCGTTTTATCTAGTCCTCAACTGTGTGCTGTTTTCTTGAAGCATTTAGGCCATTCAAGTTGAGAGTGATTATTGATACATACTTTTTTATTGACCTCATGTTGTCTGTGAATTTCTTGTTTCTATAGATTACTTCTGTAAATATCTGTTCTGTGTCACTCTCGGGTTTGTTGCTCTTTTATAGAAACCCCCCTTAATATTTCTTGTAGTGCTGGCTTGGTGGTCGCATAATCTTTTAGACCTTGCCAGTCCTGGAAATCTTTATCTCTCCTTCCATTTTGAAATTTAGCCTTGGGGCGCCTGGGTGGATCAGTTGGTTAAGCGACTGCCTTTGGCTCAGGTCATGATCCTGGAGGCCCAGGATCAAGCCCCACATCGGGCTCCCTGCTTGGCGGGAAGCCTGCTTCTCCCTCTCTCATTCCCCCTGCTTGTGTTCCCTCTCTGGCTGTGTTTCTCTCTGTCAAATAAATAAAATCTTAAAAAAAAAAAAAAAAGAAATTCAACCTTTCTGGGTACATTATCCTTGGTTGCATATTTTTTTCATTTAATTTCCTGAATATGTCTTGCCAGGCCTTTCTGGCTTGGCAGCTTTCTGTGGACAGGTCTGACTTTTTCTGATTGTCCTCCCTCTATATGTAAGGGATGTCTTCTCCTAGCTGCCCTTAAGACATATCCTTTGAATTTATGATTCGTGAATTTCACAATTATGTACCTAGAGGTTTTTCTAGCCTCATTGATCTTAGGGGGTATCCTGTCTGCCTCTAGTACATGAACACTTGTTTCATTCCCCAGATTAGAGAAATTTTCATCCAATATTTGTTCAACTATACCTTCTAACGTTCTCTGTTTCTCCCTCCCTCAAGGATTCCAATAATTCTGATATTGTAGCATTTCATGGCATCATTTATTTCCCTAATTCTGTTTTCATGGGATTTTAGCTGCTTGTTCCAAGAGTTCTCCTGCTCCTCCTTCTCAATCAATCCGTCTTCTAGATCTTCAGCTTCACTTACCCTAGCTGTTAGTGTATTTAAATTATATTGGATCTCATTGATAGCCTTTTTAACCTCTGCCAGTTCAGCTTTCCCTTCTGCCCTTAGAGCTTCTTTCTTGCCACTAATGTTCTTTTCCAACTTACCTATTACTTGGATAATTGCTACCCTGAATTCCATTTCTGTCATATTGTTTGTGTTCATATCCAGTAGTTCTGTGATAGGGGTTACAGTTTCTGAGGTTTTCTTCCATTGCTTGGTCTTCCTCTGAGTCATTTTGGTGAGGAGTGGTTGAGGGGATGTATAGCTGAGTATATCAACCATGATCTAGGCAAGTTGCTCTTTGGAAGGTGGTGCAATCAGAAGTCACCACCAAAAAGGAAGAAGAGAGGATAAAGAGAGAAAAAAAAGAGAAAAGAAGCAGGAAAAACCCCAGCCAAAACAGGCCCCAATGGTAGGATTTATATGGCACAGAAACAAAAAAGAATAGAGGAAAAAGACTCTCAAAAGTAAAAGAAATGGGAAGAAATGAAAAAGCAAAACCCAACCTAAATGACCCCCAAGAACAGTGTTTATATACTACAAAGGCAAAAGCAAATACACAGAAACACTGATAGAAGAATAGGATGGGAAGGGGAGTACAAACCCTCATTGTGGGCAAGGAAAGTATTTCAGTTCCTCCTGGGTGTGTCTTGTTATTATTGTTAGAGGACTCCACTTTCTGGAGATATAAGGAAATTAAAAGTAGTTTATATATAGTGGCAATATTGAATAGGAATGAAGGATTACCTTGAAGTTTATATCTATAGTATATTTAAAAGAAAAAAAAGAAACAAACACAGATATATGTTTGAAAAAAGTTCAAGATAAAACATTATTATGGAATGTTGCATTAAGTATCACATTGTAATAATAAGTTGAAAATAAAAGAACAAAAACCGTGAGAATGAATTTAAAATTTAAATTGAAAACTTAAAATTAAAAATAAAAAGAATTGAAAAATAAAATTAAATGGAAAGCTGTATATATAAAATATATAGGTTTTGGGATAGTACCAGGAGCTTTATATTTGTTTTTTTTTTCCCCTGATGTTTGGCTTTTATAATTTCATGGAGACCCTTTGGTGTTGTCCTCGTGTTCTTCTGGCTTGCCTTCTGGGGGAGGGGCCTGCTGTGTTGTTTTTCAGTCAGTGTTTTCTGGGCTGAGTCTCCCTGCCCTCTTTCAAGGGGCTTGGGTCTATGGAAACCGGGTTTTCAGGCTTTTGTTCTCTGGAGGATTTGTTCTTTTGACATTTTTTGCACCTTTGAGCAAAGTCAGGGCAAAGTAAGCTGTCTGCACCCAGACCTCCATGTGAGAGAGAAGCCTCAGTGAGCTCCTCTCTGGATGGTGCAGGACACAGACTCTCCCTCTGACTCTCCCCTGCACCCCGCCACCTTTCACAGGTAGTGCGCACCCCCAGTCTCTAGCTGGAATGGTGCCCGACGCCCCTGCTTGTTACTTCACTCCCATGCCACAGAAACCATGAGTGGTACTGGTTTGTGTGAGCTTGTCACTGTCCGGATGTCTCTAGAGCCCACACCTGTACTGGGAGCACTAGGACGCTATGGTCCTGCAAGTCGCGCGGAAGGCTGCAGAGTCAGCTCTGTCGCAGGTTGCATGTGCCTAGTGCCGGTGTTGGACCAAGCGGGGACTCACGGACTTCCCCCACCCCCCACTCCCTGCCGCTCAGTTCCCTCAGGCAGTGCCAGGGAGCGCTCTCTACCCCTGGTCTGGAACCCCCACCGCCTATGTCCCTGCCAGCGGCTGCCAGCTCCCCTCCTCCCCTTGTTGCCTCTTAAGACCCTTTGTTTTTGAGTGTTTTTAATCAGACTGCAATTTGATGCTGGTCCCCAAGCACAGGGCACTTTCGTACTGGGGTTTACTTTCCAATGGGTTGCTTCTGGTGGCTCCTAACCCTTCCTTTGTCCTCCAAGATCAGTCCGAGTGCTCCCACTCTGCTTGACCTCTCTGCTGATGCTCTTCTGCCCCCTGTAGAGAACCAGAAGTGTGGAGTCTTAGATCTCAGGCTGATTTCATGGGTTTTCGCAGTGTTCTTGTAGATATTTAGCTCACTTCAGGGGACCCTTTGAAAAGGGGGTCTCCTACTTTTCCACCATCTCCTCCTTCTCTGAAGATGAAGGTTATCTCTACCCTAACTTGCCCCGTAGCACTGCACCGCACAATTCAATAAAGAGTTAATTTCTTTCAACCTATTTATTATTTAAGGTGTACAGTCTGGAGGAGGAAAAAATGAGGATTTCATTTGTATTTGAAATGAAATGAAGAGTTAATAAGACAGAGAGATAACAGAAAAGTCTGTTGTACTTACCAGGAATTCCCAGGGAGGTCAAGAGTGAGGTACATTGAAGAGGCAAAAATGAATTTAAAATATGTAGGTAGATGGAGGAGGATCTGTGAAGGCCCACGATCTGTGATATTAACTAGAGCAAACAGGTAGATTTTGTCTTCCAAAAGGAGGATATATTTAAAGAAAAATTAAGCTTAAGGGGAACTTGAAAGTAATTTGTAGAAATCCCATAATAAGTGAGTTGTCCTTTGTTTCCCAGTCCATGAGGAAGCCTTCTGCATCCGTAATCTGACATCTGATGAGAAACAAGATTGAATTCTTAGAGTCAAGGAGCTCCCCTGTCAGGGAAGGCCAAGATGCAGTGTGCAGATAATAGCAGGGCTGGCAGTGTGGAGGTGGGGTGATCTGTAGGGTATAGGAAGCAGTAGGCCTGTGTTAGACTGGATGAATGAAATAGTATTTGGGGGGGTCGAGGGAGGGAACATTAAAGTCAGTCAAGAAGAATTCTAAGTGCTTACTCATTTGGAAATGAACAGAGGCCTTGCTGCCCAGAAGCCGCAAATAGCTTAGAAGTAATGTTTCCTGATGAACAAAGCAGTGGGCAGGGAGGAATTTCAGTGACTTAAGTCTGTTCTTGTCTCTCTCTCAGGCACACATGTACTTGACTTGAAAGGCGCTGTTCTTGTCTGAAACCAACTTTGCCCTCCCATGCCTCACAGGATAAAGTAGCCACAGGTGAAAGATCAAAGCTGAAAGAGATCATCTATGAGGAAAAAAACCTTTCTTCACTATGTTTGGGATTTCCTACTTTTCTGTCTTGATTTCTTTTTTTTTCTTTTTTTTTTAAGATTTTATTTATTTGACAGAGAGAAACACAGCCAGAGAGGGAACACAAGCAGGGGGAGTGAGAGAGGGAGAAGCAGGCTTCCCACTGAGCAGGAAGCCAGATGTGGGCCTCGATCCCAGGTCTCCGGGATCATGACCTGAGCCAAAGGCAGTCGCTTAACCAATTGAGCCACCCAGGTGCCCCTTCTTTCTTGATTTCTTTGCAATCATTGCTTAATTGCTAAATTTCTTAGCAATGTAGCCAGAGCCCTAAGTTGTTGTGCCATCTGCATACCTGACATCGTGTGCAAGTTGCTGGTTGATGGCATTTCACCTGGAGTCTGTTGGTGCCCATGGAGCTTTACAGGTTCCAAATGCCTGCTTTCTTCTTACATATCGAGAAGCCCATTCAAACTTTTAGGGCTCTGCCAACTTGGCAACAAGAGTTGGCTAACTTCTCCTGTTGGGTTTCTTTTAGGTTGAAGATTTTGAAGTAGGTCTGGGTCTGATGAGTGAGCTTGTGATAAATGCTGTGCGGAGTCCTTGTGAGGTCTTTTTATTTGTTGACTGAAAGCTTTTCATCAATTGACATGAATGAGAAACATCACTCCTTTGCCAGGGTATTCTTATTTTTTTTTTCTGTTTCTTTAAAGTTATCCTAGAGACTTTTGAGTTACCATATGGAATCAATTCTCCAAGCAGATACAAAGTACCTTAGGATGCATAGGAAAAGTTTAAACAGGTCCTAATTGATAGGACTTAAATGCTGTATATGGTAATTAGTTTTGTTAAAAAAACAAAACAAAAAAATCCCAAATCATACACACACACACACACACACACACACACACACACACACACACCCTAAAATACCCCTTGTGTTTTTTTTTTCTTTAACTCTTCCAAGTTTTATCTCTAAGACCCAAAATTTATCAGTTATACAAATTAGGTTAAGGAAATATAATTGTGTTAAATCTCCTAAGTGCTTGACACACTGATGAAAAATTTTAAAGTTTACAGTAAGTTTATAAGTTGCCAGTGGGGGACTTATTTTAGTAGGTTCTTTAAATGAAGTACCCAAGCAGAATAAAGAAATTTGAGATAATGGCCACAGAAGAACAAATACATTAACAACAACAACAACAACAACAACTTACTAAAAACTAGATACATGAGTATATTTAGTTTGGTATGTCTAGATTATTCCTAAGTGAATGAAATGATATTAAGACAAAAAGTTTTCATGACTCTCCTATGTGAACTGGTTATATACTGTGTCTCAAACTCTTTCTTAATGTTCTTCTACAAGCCACCATTACATTTCTCTAGTTCTTACTAGATAAAGATAAAGAGGTGCTTTAAAATTTTTTCTCCATCTTTTTATGGAATAGAACACTTCCCAAAATACTAGGCTATTTTTACTTTATTTCTGAAACATGGCTAATCTATGGCTTTCTCATCTAACAATTAATATTATGGCCTTTATACTTTTCAAAGTGCCAGAAGGGATAGCTTCCTCATTGGCCTCATTGTGAAGTGACTTCCTTTTTTCATAACTTTCCAAGTCAAAAGTTGAGTGAGTTTCTTGTCTCATTGTATTGTGAGATACTTAGAATTAAGGGGGCAAAAGAGAAAGCTTGATGCTGAGAGCTAGAATAATTCGACAAAGACATCTAATAATCCACTGAAGTATGAGTGCCCCATAAATAATGATGAAGTATTGCCAAGAAGCTGCTACTTAGCCAGACAAATCTCCCAGTATCCCTTGAATCTAAATGGACCATGTGTCTAGTTTTCATAAATGGAATGTGAAATAAAATGAGATGTGTCATTTCTAGGCAACAGCTGTTAGGAAACAAGTGTGATTTCTTTATGTTGTCTTTCACTGCTGGCTGCGAATAGAAGCCTCGGAAGACATGGGGAATGCCAGAGCCACAAGACTGAAGGTATGTGAGTTTTTGCATCACTACATGGAAGAAGGCTGTGTACCAGCGAGAAACAATTATATTGGACAGCTGCATGATCACAAGATAAACCTCTCTAGTGTAAAACCACTAAAATTTTTTAAGAGTATTTATTTATTTATTTATTTACTTACTTACTTCCAGAGGAACACAGCCAGAGAGGGAACACAAGCAGGGGGAATGAGAGAGGGAGAATCAGGCTACCTGCCAAGCAGGAAGCCTGTTGTGGGGCTCCATCCCAGGACTCTGGGATCATGACCTGAGCTGAAGGCAGATGGTTAATGACTGAGCCACCCAGGTGCCCCTAAAACCAGTGAATTTTTATGGCAGCTAATGTTATCTTCACTAATACAGGTGAAGAAATCTTGCTGCTTGTCATTCTTAGAGGCGTCTCCTAATCCTGTGGACCATAGAAGAACTGGAGGAAGGCTGCTTTAGTATGTTGAATCGTAGCAAGACCGTATGAATTGGAGAAGTCTGCTCTACCAAAAGATCTTGGTTAAATCAGATTCATTCAACACCTTCCACAAAGAGCTGATTATAAAACCCAGAACAGAGGCAGCTAGGATTCCGCCATATGTTTTGCTCTGCTTGGGAAATGGCATCTGTCTAGCAAATATGCTTGCTAAGGAAGCATCCAGGCAAGGAATGGAAAGGAATTTCACAGTTCATTAAAGAATATTCTAGATGAGGCGTAACACTTAGATAATGAAAAGAGTAGACTTCCATTGAAATAGAAATAATGAAAGAACTGGAAGAACTTCATTGCAAAGAAGTGCTCTGATGAAGATAGAAGAAGAGTAGTTAAGAAGACCATCCAAGTATTCTGGAACTAACCCCCCCCAAAACAAAACAAAACAAAACAAAACAAAACAAAATCAAAATCCTAGTGAACTCAGTGGATGAGTTGATAAAAGAAAATAATCATGTTGCTTATTATGCAGAATTGATTTTGTAGATTAAATGAAATATTCTATAAAATAATGCAAAAATAGAAAAGAAATCCATTGAATTATAGAACTAATTCTGAAAAAACTGCAATTTACATGGAAATCAAAGTGACACTTTTATAAAGCCTTTAAATATTGAGTATCCTGTTTTACTTAAGGAATATTCCCTACCTGAGTTCTTTTTTTTTTTCTTCAGAAGAAAACACATTTATTTCCATCAGAAATAGTTGATTTCTTGAATTTCCAGAAGTATATGTCATTTCTTTTTTTTCCATAACCCAGCAACCCTATACTTCCCCCCCTCACTCCCCAGCAACCCTCAGTTTGTTTCCTGAGATTAAGAGTCTCTTATGGTTTGTCTCCCTCCCCTGTCCCACCTTGTTTCATTTTTTTTTCCTTCCTACCCTCCACAACCCCCTGCACTGCCTCTTAAATTCCTTATCAGAGAGATCATATGATAATTGTCTTTCTCTGATTGACTTATTTTGCTCAGCATAATCCCCTCCAGTCCCATCCACGTGGTTGCAAATGGCAGGATTTTATTCTTTTTGATGGCTGCATAGTATTCCATTGTATGTATGTATGTATGTATATATACATATGTATGGATGTGTATATATATCACATCTTCCTTTTTCTATATTTCTTTATATCTATTCTATATCATATATATGTATATATATCACATCTTTATTCATTCATCTGTTGATGGACATCTAGGTGATTTCCATAGTGTGGCTATTGTGGACATTGTTGCTATAAACATTCAGGTGCACGTTCCCCTTTGGATCACTACCTTTGTATCTTTAGGGTAAATATCCAGTAGTGTAATTGCTGGGTCGTAGGGTAGCTCTATTTTCAACTTCTTGAGGAATCTCCATACTGTTTTCCAGAGTGGCTGCACCAGCTTGCATTCCTTCAACAGTGTAGGTTTCCCTTTTCCCCACATCCTTGCTAACATCTGTTGTTTCCTGACTTACTAAGTTAGTCATTATAACTGGTGTGACGTGATCTCTCACTGTGGTTTTGATTTGTATTTTCCTGATGCTGAGTGATGCTGGACTTTTTCATGTGTCTGTTGGCCATTTGGATGTCTTCTTTGGAGAAATGTCTGTTGTTTTTTTTTTTTTTCTAAGATTTTATTTATTTGACAGAGAGAAACACAGCCAGAAAGGGAACACAAGCAGGGAGAGTGAGAGAGGGAGAAGCAGGCTTCCTGCCGAGCAGGGAGCCAGATGTGGGACTCGATCCCGGGTCTCTGGAATCATGACCTGAGCCGAAGCCAGTGGCCTAACCAACTGAGCCACCCAGGCGCCCCGAAATGTCTGTTCTTATCTTCTGCCCATTTCTTGGTTGGATTAATTGTTCTTTGGGTGTCGAGTTGGAGGTAGATTTTGGATCTACGTCATTTGCAAATACCTTCTTCCATTCTGCCAGTTGCCTTTTGGTTTTGTTGACTGTTTCTTTTGCTGTGCCTAAAAGATTTTGATCTTGATGAAGTCCCAATAGTTCATTTTTGCCCTTGCTTCCCTTGCCTTTGGCAATGTTTCTAGGAAGAAGTTGTTGTGGCTGAGGTTAAAGAGGTTGCTGCCTGTGTTCTCAAGGATTTTGATGGATTCCTGTCTCACATGGAGTTCTCTCATCTATTTTGAGTGTATTTTTGTATGTGGTGTAAGGAAATGGTCCAGTTTCATTCTTCTGCATGTGGCTGTCCAATTTTTCCAGCACCGTTTGTTGAAAAGATTCTTTTTTCCACTGGGCATTCTTTCCTGCTTTGTCGAAGATGAGCTGACTATATAGTTGAGTCCATTTCTGGTCTCTCCATTTTGTTCCATTGATCTATGTGTCTGTTTTTGTGCCAGTACCATACTGTCTTGATGAATACAGCTTTGTAATAGAACTTGAAGTCCAGAATTGTGATGCCACCAACTTTGGTTTTCTTTTTCAACATTCCTCAGCTATTTGGGGTATTTTCTGGTTCCATATAAATTTTAGAATTATTTATTCCATTTCTTTGAAAAACATTAATGGTATTTTGATAGAGATTGCATTAAATGTGTAGATTACTCTAGGTAGCATAGACCCAGACCCAGGGTAGCATTTTCACAATATTTGTTTTTCCAGTCCATGAGCATGGAGTATTTTTCCATTTCTTTGTGTCTTTCTCAGTTTCTTTCATGAGTAGTTTATATTTGTCTGAGTACAGACTCCTTGCCTCTTTGGTTAGGTTTATTCCTAAGTATCTTATATTGGGATGCAATTGTATTGGGATTGACCCCTTAATTTCTTTTCCTTCTGTCTTGCTGTGCTGTTGGTATATAGAAATGCAGCTGATTTCTGTGCATTGATTTTATATCCTGACACTTTACTGAATTCCTGTATGAGTTTTGGAGTGGAGTCTTTTGGGTTTTCCATATAAGGTATCATATCATCTGCAAAGAGTGAGAGTTTGATTTCTTCTTTGCCAATTTGAATGCCTTTTATTTCTTTTTGTTGTCTGATTGCTGAGGCTAGAACTTCTAGCACTATGTTGAAAAGCAGTGGTGATCCTACCTCACAGTTCTTAAAATAGTCTATTTTCTAATGCTATTATCTTACTTTTTGACTTTTAAAATTTTTAATTACAGGTTTGTTTTTTTACTTTTTATTTAGTGTGAGATAGGAGTTTAAATGTGCTTTTTCCACACAGATGCCAATGATCACGTCCATTTAAAGAAAAAGGATGCTTTCCCACTAATTTGAAATGCAACTTTGGTTATATATTGCATCATCTGGGTATATATGTTCTGGACTCTTTTCTTTTTTACTGATATTTTGTTGATTCAAGTAGCCATATCCTGCTGTGTTGATTATTTAGAGTGTTAAAATATCTGTTGGAGAAGGTGCTCTTGTAATATTCTTTTTTTTTTTTTTGCAGAGAAATTTGGTTTCCTATTCTTATGAATTTTGAAATAATTTGCCAAGTTTACAGCAGTCACCTCAAAATGTGATTTTAAAGTTTTGTTTAGGAAGATACGTGACTTTATTATGAATGAATTCATATATATTTTGTACTTTTATATTGCTTTGGTGAATAGAATTTATTGTTTTCATGTCCATTAAATAATTGGTTGTCACTCTAGTCAAATGCTATTGATTTTTTAAATGTTTATTTGAATCCAGCTACCATATTGAATTCTTATTATGCTACTTGTTTGTTAAATTTGAAAAAAAAGACATTTTGTCTTTTTTTCCTAATATTTGTATCAGTCATATAATTTGAGAGTCTTATTTCATTAGCTAGAACTTCAAACGCCCTCTTTCTTTCTCTGAATCAAAATGGCTTCATTGTTTCACTGTTTTTATTGTTTACTGTTGAATTTTGATAGTCTTTAAGATTAATCTTGTTATTTGTATGTTAAATCGATTCTTATTTGGATGCTTGCTGAAAATTATCAAATGACTTTTAGGTGTTTGTTGTTACATTATTTTTCTCCTCTTATTTGTTAGAGGAGGTTACAGTATCCAAGAATGCAAGAGAGAAGTCAAGAAAGGAGTGACCCTTGATATAAATCATAAATCCTTGTCCCTGCCCTTGTGAACCCTTCACCAAGTAGGGGAGAGAAGACTAACATGTCTATATTGGCTCTTCATAGGCACCTATCAAAGTCTTCTTTCCTTAAAAATTCATCTTTTTTGAGAGACAGTGAATAGAAATAGAGGATTAAACTGTTAATAATAGCTGACATTTTTAGTGACCTTACCATAAGCCGGTTGTTATGCTAAGTACTTCATGTACACATTTAAATGAGATTTTTTTTTTTTAAGATTTTATTTATTTGACAGAGAGAAACACAGCCAGAGAGGGAACAACACAAGCAGGGGGAGTGAGAGAGGGAGAAGCAGGCTTCCCGCTGAGCAGGGAGCCCGATGTGGGACTTGATCCCAGGTCCCCGGGATCATGACCTGAGCCGAAGGCAGTCGCTTAACCAACTGAGCCACCCACGCGCCCCTAAATGAGATTTTCTTAATATCCCTATACCTACGGGTCTGTCTTCTATAGAAGAGTGAGCATTTTCACAGTGATGACTGCATATTATTTTTCTCTGCATTTTTAAGACCTCGCAACATGCCTGGCATATAGTAAGCATTTCACAAATGCTTGTTGGATGAATAAAGAGTGTGTATGAATGTAATCTAATTGGTGGTGAAGATAATCAGCCTGTTCACAGTACGCTTAGTCATAGTTCTTTTTATATTTGTTTTCTGTTTCCATTTCACTATGGTTTTCCTCTGCTAATTCGCCCTTGTGGTTAGTACGGCTCTGGTTGTCACTTTACTATCCATAGTTACTGCCAGGTTTTATATTCCATCATTAGTTATTCCATGAGAAATCTCTTAATTAGGCTTCTTTTGTTTGCCCTGAAATGGCTTATACCTTCTGACACATTCCTTTTCACTAGTACAGGGTATTGCTGTCGACTGGGTGGTGTGGATATAGTAGGCAGCACATCTTGCCAATGTAGAGGAGCCAGGATTTTTGGTTTCTGTTTGGTGCATTGGTAGGCGTTTAGCAAAGCCCCTTACAGGCCACTGTGATGAGAGGAAAGATAGAAGACTCCTGGCCTTGCCTCTAGTTCAAGCCACAGTAACTCTACTGCTGTTTCTTCTACATATTCATCTTTTGAGTGAAATACAGTTATATATGACCTATTTGAAAACCACTGGGTAGAAAATTCTAGAAAAATCCACAGTTTAGGCTTCTATTCTTTTTAAAGTATCACTGTAGCCTGTAAAAAATGCAAATAATGACACAAATAACTCATCTAATGTGCCCTTAATATTGGAAGGTGGAGGCAATATAGTCTATTTCTGAAAATAAATCAAAACAAAAGAAAACAACTTCACCCTCAGAAAAATCAAGCAAACAAAAACAAGCCAAAATCAGATGTAAGGATAAAGAGACGCTTAGAGACTTGTTAGTCATAGCAATAAATCCAGAAGGAAGTTCTTTACCCTGGGTTTGAGAAGCCTCTAGTGGTCTACAGAGACCATTGGTGGGTGAGGCAACTCTCCTCTTTTGGGCTTGTTCCTTTAGCTTCTCAGTGGGTGCCAGAGATCATTGGTCTACACTACACAGGCATTGCCCTTTTTAATTTGTGGAACCTCTAATTCATTCTCTTCCCAACAGGTTTTGTGGTTTCTTAAAACTCTGTGTACTTTGCTCCCTGCCTATTTTGTCTTCTTTCTATGTCCTTTGGCCTAGGTTGCCATTTATTAATTTCATTGGGTGAGATTAAGGTCTTATAATCCATTCTGTGGATCAAGGCAATAAAAAAGCCCACCCTCATGGATCTAGTCTAAACATTGTAATATAAGGTCCCAACTCTAGAATATAAGCTCACTGAGGTCAGGTGTTTCAGTCTGGTTTTATTTATAAATGTTCCCCTGCATTGAGGCACCTGAGT